>ML864794.1:12134-22329 GCA_009831015.1 Picea engelmannii
TAAGCAGGGTCGTTACACCTACCCAAGTTCTCTCCGAGGGGCCTTACATTCCTCCTCCACCTTTTTATGGAAGATCTAATCACCCTGGCCCTAGTGGCTCCAATCTAGTTGGAGGCACTAGTCATTCTGTCACTTCTGGTTTTTAGATTCCTTTTGGAGGCCAACCTCACGTTTGGGGGCAACCTCAATTTGGGGGGCAACCTCAAATTGGGGGACAACCTCAAGTTGAGGGGAAACCTCAAGTTGGAGGCCATAACCCAGTTTATGGACAAAGTATACCTTCATTACAATCTCAACCTTGGAATCTTCCTTTCCAAGGGAATCAACGATTGTCTAGGGGGAAACATCCTCAAGTTAATTACTTTGTACCTCCTAATTTCGGAAAATCGTATCCAAGTTCTATGAATCCTACCTGGGGTAAAAATATTTAGTCAAATGTTCCTTTCCAAGGGAACATACCTAATCAAACAAACCTTGTTGGCTATTTGAATCAAAACCCTCCACAACTGAAATTTTCAGGACTGTCTAATTATCTGCAAATTGATTATGGTCCTACTGGTACACCTATGGGTCTACCTCCTCAAAACTACCAGTTTCCTCAAGTGAACATATATTTTCCTTTTCTTGCTATTTTGTATTTACCAGATTTATCTAGGATTTTGAATGATCCTATTTGAATTTATCCTTATTGGCCTGTCATACCAACCAAATTAGCATTTGACATTCCTAATTTTGGCATTCGATCATGAGAAGACCTGAATAATCATGTCATGACATTCCATATTTGGTGTTCATCCAACTCATTGATGGATGACTCTATTAGATTATGAATTTTCCAACAAACTCTTACGGGTTCAACATCCAAATGGTATATTGAGTTGCCACAAGGATATTTTAATGACTTTAATACCCTAGCCATGGATTTCTTAACGCATTACCAGTTGCCTATTCGTTATGAGACAGGAACCAAAATTTTGAGATCTTTTAAACAATCCTCTTCCACTCATATTTTTGATCATATCGATGAGTGGAGGAGGAGAATACATTTAATCAAAGTTCCTCTTCCTTATCAACTATTGCCTGAGTGGTTTACCAAATCATTCATTGGGCCTATAGCCCATGATGTTTCCATGGGTGGTGTCGTCACTGAAGAGAAGGTGATTAGTTGTGCTCAATATCTGGATCTCATTTTTTCAAAAGCGGGAACACTCTATGAATTGATCCCTGATGCTCCTTGTTCATCCACGAATCCTACCCCAACACATCCACTAGCTTCTCATGTTGTTGATGGTGTGATTGGCACATTTCATGTTGAGACTCAGTCTACACAAGCCAGTCATACCAATCCCAAGTATACTACTTCTAATGTACAAAATACTCCTACTCCTTCTCCCGGTAAAACTTTTGAAGTTAATTCGGTTCAATCTATGCCTACCGGTAAAAATCAAAACAAAAAGAAAGTGAAGGGTAAGAATAAGGAGGAAAAAAATAATAATCAACAATACAAGAAACCCAAAACACAACATGCTGATGACAAAGACAAGCGTAAACCCCTTTATCCTTGCCTTATTTGTGGTGATGATCATTACACGAAATATTGTCCATGATGTGTTGAGGTTACTAAGTTCCTACAAGGAACTGGGAAGCCTCCTACACCTGCCATTTTGTCACAACCTTTTCCTTCTCAACAATAGGCTCAATTGGTCATTCATTACTAACCTTCTCCTTCTACCACGTCTTATGTCCTTATGTGTATTGGTGACTCCAAGAAGAACGAAGTTGCAGTCGCAACTCGAGCCAAATATTATTCTCCATTGAAAGAGAAATTGATGATTTACCACCTTCGTTGGTTCAACCTCCTCCCCCAACTTCGCCTCCAAACAATACTCTTCATATCGAATGATCGGGTCTCGATATAGTTCTTTGTCCTCCTCCAAAGGGTGTTTTTCAAAACTCTTCATTTAATACTCACGCATGTGCTACCCAAAACTACATTATTGTAGAATACCTTCCGCAAGCACCCTCTGCGATGTCGACTCTCAAAGTCCTTCAAAGTTTTCCTACTCAATGAAAGGCGTTGTTAAAGGATATTGGTGGAATTGATCCTACCGATACCAATTTGATAATATTTGACTTGTAAGATCATATTTCAAGTCTTCCTCCTTAGTTAGCGTTTCAGATCCAAGTTGTTGTGGAAAATAAGAATAGTTGTCGAACCATTATTGATGAAGGAGCCTCGACTTGCGTTATGTTTGTTACTTGTTGGAAATCTCTTGGCTCTCCTACCCTTACCGAGTCACACAATACTCTTAAGGCCTTCAATGGTATAGGTTTTAAACCTTACGGTGTTCTTCCTTTATTGTCTATTATGTTAGAAGGTAAGGAAGTCAATGTCAAGGTTGAGGTCTTTGATGCACCTCTTTATTATAACCTTCTACTTGGTCGTAGCTGGATTGATTCCATGTGTGCAGTTGTGTCTACCCTTTTCTGTGTGTTACATTTCCCGCACCAAGGAAAGGTCGTTATTGTTGACCAACTGGCCTTCTTTAATTCTGATTCATGTACTAGAAACATACCTTTTATCTTGAAAACACCTTCCGGTTATGAGAATGTTGGTGTGGGTATTTTAAAATATTCAACCTTGATGGGTACATTTCCCATTCCACCACCCGATATTCCTCCTCCTTTTTTTGCCTCAATCAACATGATATCAACCTTTGTTCATGAAACCCATGAGTCTTATAACCCATGGATAGTACCTAACTCTGATGACTGTCTTTGTTACGATGACCAAATTCCTTTAAGTCTGATGGAATCAACTTATCAATCTATTCAATCGACAACTCCTTCTCCCCCTTCTCTCTATGATACATCTCCTGATCCATTTCATGCGATATTTCCTACTGATGAGATGATCATGTCGGTCATGTCTATGGAATATACCCCATGGGATGATGGGCATCATCATTCTATTCTCTTCCTAGAACATGAGACCATAGAGAGTTACCAATCAATTTCGACTCCATCGACCGTTGTTGTTATTTCGTTTGTTCCCGAGTCAACACACAATATTTTGTATGAAGGGAACTTGAGTAATATTTCACCTACCATCCCTCTTAGAATATCAATTAAACCTGGCATCGTGGAAAATGTTCATATCGGTAGCTCATGTTCTAGTAATGAGATTTGCATTTATAAAGCCCTTTTCCAAGAATTTTGTGACATTTTTTCCTGGAGTTATGAAGAAATGCTTGGTATTGATCCTAATATTGTTGTGCATGAGATTAAGACTTATCCATATGCTAAACCCATTCAGCAGAGACTTCACCCAGTACATCCACATAAATTTGTTTCTATTAATCTTTAAGTTGAAAAACTTCTTAAGGCTGGCTTTGTCTATCCTGTGGCTTTGACCGATTGGGTATCCAATCTTTTTCTGTAAACAAGAAACAAGGAATGATCTGCGTTTGTGTAGATTATAGGGATATAAATAAGGCTTGTCCCAAAGAAAATTGTCCAACCCCTTTCATTGACCAGATTGTTGACGACTATATCGGGAGTGAAATATTCTCCTTGATAGATAGTTTCTCCGGCTATAATCAAATCAATATCCTGCCTGCAGATCAACATAAGCCTACTTTTATTTTCCCTTGGGGAACCTTCGCCTACCGGAAACTACCTTTTGGTCTAAAAACTATTGGGGTGACTTTTTAGTGCGCTATGTATTATGCTTTTCATGACATTAGGCACATTGTACAACCCTATCTAGACGATCTAATAGTGCATTCCATGCATCATCAAGATCACCCGACACATTTACGGGCCATTTTCCTATGCTATCGTTATTATCACATACGCTTGAATCCACACAAATGTGTTGTTTGTGTAGAGTCCAGACGAATTCTTGGTTTTATCATGTCTATACATGCGATTAGGGTAGACACCTTGAGGGTTGAGTCCATTCTCAATTTACCTCCTCCTTCCATGCTACGCCAACTCCAAATTTTGCAAGGGAAGGCAAACTTTTTACGTCGATTCATTCCCAACTACGTTGAATTAACAAAAGGGTTTACTCGGCTTCTTAAGAAAGGTTATGATTTTGTATGGGACGATACTGCAAACAAATATTTTGAGGCTTTGAAACTCACCTTAACCCATACACCACTGTTGTTTCCACCTAATTATAGCCGAGATTATTTCATGTACTTAGCTGCTTCAGACTCTACCATTGTTATGGTTTTAGTCCAAGAGGAGGATTCACATGATGAACATGTTAAATACTATTTGAGGCAGAGTCTCACAACCACCGAAACCAATTATTTACATGTGGAGAAAATGGCCTTAGCAACTATTCAATATGTTCAATGTTTTCGTGACTACATATTAATACGTAGAGCCACATTCATTTCCAATTGCAACCCCATGCAACATATCCGTACTCAAAAATTGTTGGGGGGAAAGTACTCTAAATGGATAGTTATTCTCCAGGAGTTTGATTTGGAGTTTGAACGAGCCAAGTCAAATAAATCTTTGGTTTTTGCTTAATTGATATGTGACCTTCCCTCTACTGAGACATAAACTGTGGAAGAGGATTCATTACCTGATGAATCCCTTTTTCTGATCAGTTATGTTGACATATGGTACAGAGATATTATCATCTATCTCTAGACTAAAAATTTTCGGCCTGATATTTCTAGTACAGATCATCGTCGTATCCAGTATCAAGCCCGTCAATACATCATCCTTGGTGATACCCTTTATCGTCGTGGTATTGATTCCATATTTTGACGATGTCTCACCTACGATAAAGTTGAGAAATATTTGAATGATTGTCACTCTGGAGCATGTGTCAATCATGTCTGGGTATGCCACTTCCCAAAAGATCTTACGAGCTAGTTATTTCTTCTCTTCATTATTTAAGGATTGCATTACTGTCATCCAAAAATGCCACACTTGTCAAACCTATAACAATAATATCCGATCTCACCCTACTCCTCTTCACCCTGTAGTTTCCATTAGTCCATTCGCTAAATCGGGCATTGACTTCATGACATGTAACCCTCGCTCGATCGGGGGGCATGGATACATTATTGTAGCTGTGGATTATTTCACTAAATGGTCCGAGGTGATGCCTACATTTGATTATACCAGGAAAAATGAAGCGTTTTTCATATTCAATCATATCATTACTAGATTTGGTGTCCCTCAAGCCATCGTTACGGATCATGGTAGTCATTTTCGCAATTTCATGATGTTTGAACTTTATGAGAATTTGGGTCTTCGACATGAAAACTCAACCCCCTATTATTCACAGGCCAATGGACAAGTTGAAGAAATCAACAAAGTTCTCACTACCATGCTTCGACGGATGGTAGGAATTCATAAGTCAAATTGGCACATGATGTTGTTCTCAGCATTGTGGGCCTATCAGACATCCGTTAAGTCTGCCACTAGATTCACACCTTTCCAGTTAGTATATGGTATTGAATAAATTTTGTCGATTGAATGTGAAATCCCATCTTTGAAACTAGTTGTCAAACTTCTCCCTAACACCTTAGTTGAGGAGGAACGTCTTTTGTATTTAACGAAATTATATTAAACCCGTCATGATGTTTCCTTATTTATTGAAACTCATACAAAAGGGTGTCAAAACCCAATATGACAATCATGTCAAACCATGTGTTTTTTCTGAAGGTCATCTAGTTCTTCTTTACGAGCAAGATCGTGATTTTCTAGGGGTCGGTAAATTCAAGCCCATGTGGTGGGGTCCTTATATTTTGTGATGCAGGAGCATCCGCAATACATCATATGAACCAGCGCGAGGAGAAAGAGATTGTACAGCTGGACAAGCCAGCAAAACTTTTCGATTTTGAATTTCACCTTGGTACTGTTGCACCGCCGTTTACTAAAGGCACTCAAAGCTGAGCGCATTTGTAACATATTGTAGATAAGGAGGCATTAAATAGTTTTAATGTGGGTAGATAGAAAATTAGCTGTAGATTAGACAGTCTTTACTTCTAGGAGGGAAAACGAATATAGGCACCCTCCTTGTGTAATTGATATTATTATTATTCAGCATTAGCATAGAGAAAAGAGGAGCAGAGCAGAGAGCTTGTGAAGAAACTCCATGTACAGACATTGAATTAATAGGAAAGCTTTTATTCAATTCCATGGATGTGTTTAGTCTCTTTGTGTTATTGGTATTATGTTGTTGCATACTTGCTTCTTTTTATGCTTATATGTTATATGCTGCTTATGTGATTGCATATCAGGTTCGTAACCTGAGGGAATGAGTTTCAATTGTTTCTCTACTTAGGCCATGAGATTCCTGCATCGAGTGCAGTTGAATACCTCCGCATAGAGTGCGTCGAGGAAGCTAAGTGGTTAAACTTTTGTTCTCTTTTTCCCAGAGTTGGGGTCGAGTTGTTCGAGCCTTGTAGGTGAGTGCAGGTTGGATGGGAGCCTCAGTAGCAAGTCTGATAAGGAAAAGGTCGAGATTGTTGCAAGCGTGAGTGCACAGGACCCGGAAGACTTCATCATTGTTGGAAGTGGTCGAAGACCGAGCATAGGGAGCACGTTCGAGGAATCTCTGAAGGAGTCAGATAGAGATATAAGCTCAGGAGGGATAGTCCCTTTACTTCAGTTGCACAGGACGAAGGTGGTGTAGCGGAGGATTATCAAGAGGAAGAGAATCGATGGCGTGAAACTCCAGTGAAGTTCCGCGAAGTCCCGAGGACCGTTAGATCGTGGAGAAGTTGCACGGGAGATAACCCGTATATACAGGCGTGGAGAGAAAGTACTTCGGACTTCGGGGTTTCGGCATTCGCGGATTGGTAGGATGAGAGTTTTACACCTCGTGAAATCCTGAGTTGCGATTTCCCGAAGAGATCAGAGTCGTCGATCGGAGAAGGGACACGTGGCGCAGGATCCCTGTGGATCGGGTTTCGGCGTTCGGCGTTCCCGGAGGCAAGGGTTCAACCCCTTTTGAAATCGCGACCGGCGATTTCCCGAGATCAATCTGAGTCGTCGATCGGAGAAGGGACACGTGGCGCAGGATCCCTGAGGATCAGGGTTCGGCGTTCGGTGTTTCCCAGGGGTAAGGGTTCAATCCCTTTGAAATCGCGACCGGCGATTTCCCGAATTGATCTGGACCGTTGATCGGAGAGTGGACACGTGGCGAAGGATCCTGAGGGGTCGGAGTTCGGGGATTTGTGATGCAAGTGAATTGTGACTGGCGAAATCGCGATCCCGCGATCCCCGATCGCACGAGCAAAGGAGGTGACGTAGCTAAGTGGGACCTCCAGAGAGAGAGAGTGGTGGACAGGTGTTATCGGGCTTCGGGGTTTCGGCGTTCGGTGCTTCGGGGTTCTCGACCACGAAGAAACTTTGCATCGTGGATTCGCGATCCACGAAATCCCGAAGAGGACGCGGCAAGGTGGGTCCACAGGATATAGTGGAAGACAGGTGGCGTCAACTCGGAGTTTGGGGTTCGGGGATTTGAAAGGGTAGTGTAACATAACATCGCCATTCCTGATTTCTTGATAGGGAAAATCTCGATAGTGGGAAAGTTGACCCATTGACCATCGGGGTTCGGGGTTTTGCTTTGCATGTGAACTATATTCGCATGAACCGTGAACTCCCGAAGCGCGATTTCCCGAGTTCCAAAAGGGAGACCGCCGAGAAGGAAAGTTGTGGGTAGGAGAACTCCTGAGAGGAGTAGAAGAACATTGATTCTTCGGGCGTGAGAATTAGAAGGTCCTGGTGGAACGACTTGCTCGGTGAGGGGTGGGTTGCGTTAGAGTGGTATCAGAGCCTGAAGTCTTATCCGTGTATTGCAGGCGAGAGAAGAGAGGGAGAAATAGGAGCACTCTGATACTCACGACTTGCGTCAGAGTGGTATCAAAGCAGGAGTACCTTTGCTTTCTGAAGCAGAGATAGAAGAAATATAATGCCGCCCAGGAGAGAAAGGCAGTCACCTGATCGTGAGGACAGGGATGCCCGAAGAAGGGGTAGGCAGGCAGGGAATCCAGAAATGGAGCGTCAAATACGAGATCTCAGGGCGAGACTCGAAGATATGGAGGCCACCCAGAGGCATGGAGCGGGTGCAGCAGAGTTCAGCGATCCAGAGGTTGAAGAGGAAGCTGGACACGACCAAGAAGAGGTCACCGCAGAAGATGCCTCAACAGAGAGGTTGATCAGAGCCATTTCGAGGATGAGCTTGAAGACGAAGATGGATATTCCCATCTATGAGGGAAATCTAAACGTAGAGGAGTTGTTGGATTGGATCCGAGCACTCGACACCTACTTCGATTATGAAGACATCGAAGAGGACAAGAAGGTAAGGCATGCCATCACGAAGCTGAAGGGACATGCAGCCTTATGGTGGGACGAGCTGCAGGCAGACAGGCGTTCCAAGGGAAAACAGAAGATCAAGAACTGGGATCAAATGATCGCCAAGATGAAGGCGAAGTTCATTCCGAGAGACTACCAGATCACTCTATTCAGGCGCATGCAGAACCTGAGGCAGAAGTTGATGACGGTGAAAGAGTACACCGAGGAGTTCTATAGGCTCAATATTCGAGCTGGTCATCGGGAGAGTGATGACGAAAAGGTGGCAAGATATCTGAATGGTCTTAGGTATGACATTCAGGACGAGTTGAGCATGGTTACCGTCCGCATAGTTGAGGATGCGTACCAGATGGCTCTAAGGGATGAGGAGAAGCTGAACCACAAGCAGGGACAGCGAGGGCGAGGCAGAAGCCAGCCTAGAGGCAAAGCAGTTGCCCAAGAAAGAACGCAAAAACCCAAGGAGGATTTGAAGAGGCCTCATGGGAGAGCTGAAAGAGGTGGAACCTTGCAGCAGAGGCAGCAAGTTGCTGAGCCGAGGAGACAACAAACAGGTCAGCAAGGAGATTACGCTGATGCCAATACATTTCCTCGTACCCGAGGTAGAGGAAGAGGCAGAGGAGGAGTCATCACATGTTTTACATGTGGGAAAGATGGCCACAAAGCCGTGGACTGTCCAGAGAGGAAGATGGACAGAGGAGGAAACGCTCATGTTGCTGAGGCACAGAGGTGTGATGTTGAAGATGAAGACGCTGGAAGCGGGAAGTCACTAACAGTGCATAAAGTTCTCTTGAAACCCGAGAAAGAGATGGAGGACACAACGCAAAGATGTCGACTGTTCCGGACGACTTGCAAGACCCAGGGCTGGAAATGCAAGGTTATAGTGGACAGTGGGAGCACAGATAATCTCGTTTCGACCGAGATGGTGGAGAAACTGGAGCTGAAAACGAACAAACACCCGAGTCCATACAAGGTGACATGGCTGCAGAAAGGACACCAGGTATGTGTTACAAGGCAATGCTTGGTAAATTTTAAAATGGGTGAATATAGAGATGAAATCTTGTGTGATGTCATTCCCATGGATGTTTGTCATGTTTTATTGGGGAGACCATGGCAGTATGATAGACATGTGGTTCATGATGGGAGAATGAACACATACACCTTGGAGAAGGATGGTAAAACACATACATTACTTCCGGGGAAGGATAAGAAGGTGGAGCCGGAAGTGACCAGTACCATACTTCTCATGAGTGGGAAAGAACTTCTCAAAGAGCTGGAGAAGGATGAGAATCCACAATTATTTGTTGTCAGGAAGCCGAGAATTGTCCTGACAAGCACTAGAGTGGACGACTTGCCAGAGGAGATTCAGGAACTGCTTGGAGAGTTCGTTGATATCATCGTGGACGAACTACCTCGTTCATTGCCACCGATGAGAAGTGTGAGTCACCACATTGACCTCATACCCGGAGCAAGTTTTCCAAATAAGGCAGCGTACAGGTTGACACCTCAAGAGAACGAGGAAGTCAAAAGGCAGGTACAGGATCTGCAGGACAAGGGACTAGTGAGAGAGAGTCTGAGTCCGTGTGCTGTTCCGACAGTACTGAGTCCAAAGAAGGACGGAGGCTGGAGAATGTGTACAGACTCCAGGGCGATCAATAAGATTACCATCAGATACAGGTTTCCACTGCCGAGAATGGACGACTTGGTGGATTGCCTAAGTGGGGAAAATTACTTCTCCAAGATTGATCTCAAGAGCGGATATCATCAGATCCGGATGAGAGAGGGAGATGAATGGAAGACAGCATTCAAAACAAACGAGGGTTTGTACGAATGGCTGGTCATGCCGTTT
>ML864796.1:7950-22320 GCA_009831015.1 Picea engelmannii
CAGACGTAGAGGCCGAAGCTGAAGACCCCGGAGTCGAGGGAGATGGAGCCGATGCGCGAGGATCTTCAGGCAGCAAGGAGGAGGCAATGCGGGAGGCCAGTGTCACCGCAGCTGCTGGCATTCAGGAGAACGACGAGACTGGGTACGCGGCGCATGGACCAGTGAATCCTCCAGCCACATGGCCGACCTATACGTCAGGTGTCTAGTAATTCAGTTCTTATTCTTCCAGGTGTCTTAGTTTCCAGATGTCTAGCTTTACTGTACTTAGTCTTCAGACAGTTATGTCCTAAATGTTTTGTCTATGGCTTAAAAGCCCAACTCCAACGGACCGGCCGGACTGGTTTCCTCCATGATGGGGCAGTCCGGTAACTGCGACCGGTATGACTTGGCATTGTTGACCTGGTTTTTTTGGAAGCTCTTAATATAATACTACTTTTACTTAAAAAAAAAACTACAACACCCCATATTACAATTGTTTTCACTATCATAGTGGTTGATTTACCTTTAGCATGTGGAGTAGTTATGGGAAGATATTGGTGCTCAATAATTGGAGGTTACATCATGAATGATGGAAGTTGTATGGTGTTACCAAAAAAAGACCAAACAATGGTGAAAGTTCCCCGAGAAGCCAGAAATTCAGTTTCTTTTAGGAAAAAAGACAATGAATTAATGCAATACTATATTGATGCTGGAATTGGAAACTATGTTGTGTTTGACCCAACAAAGCCAAGTATTTTTTAAAAAAAGGAGAAAAATCTTTTGAAGGATTTTGGAAGATTGTTTTTTATGGTATCTGCTCCAAATCTGGAAGTGGAGTAGGGATTGTTTTCAATAGCCCCAATTCAGTCATATATCCAAACGCCATCAAACGTGAATTTCCTTGTACAAATAATGAAGTTGAATATGAAGCATCGATACAAGGAATGAATCTTGCAATACAAATGAGAATTCAACACTTGATCATAATTGGTGATTCTGAACTTGTTATAAATCATATAAGAAATAAGTACAAGATCAAAAAAGTTAAACTAAAATTTTATGCCAAAAGAGTAAATGAACTCATGAATTCTTTCAGTTCCTTTAACATCTCCTTCATCCCAAGAGATAAGAATCAGAAGGCAGACTCACTAGAGGTTGATGCATCTTTATTTAATCCTAATGATTCACAGAATCAAAATACATTCCATTTCAAAATCATTTTCAGACCTTTTGTTCATGATAATCAAGATTATCTCCAGGTTTTTGAGAATGATGAGGAGTTGGCTGAATTTCTGGCTAATAGACGTGATGTTGTACAGAACTCTGAAGATCAAAATCATATCCCTCTTTCAAAGGATTGTATTAATTTTGAATCTATTTTCATAAGAGATGACCAAACCAAAGTGCCCAACTTGAAAGAAGAAGCATCTGTTAGAAAAGTGCAGGAAACTCAGAAAATAAATATTGGCACTCAAGATACTCTGAAATATGTAAATATCGGTACTAGTTGTACTGAAAAGGAACTTTATCAATACACCGCTTTGTTCAAAGAATATTATGATGTTTTTGCATGGACATATGATGATTTGAAGGAGTATGATAAATCGATATTTCAACATGTCATACCATTGAAAGAAGGAAAAAAACCAGTCAGACAAAAATTAAAGATTGTGAATCCTAAATTAAAACCCCTAGTAAAAATTGAGTTGGAAAAGTTGAAGAAGACCGGAATAATTTTTCTGATTAGACATTCAAAATGGATTTCAAACCCTGTTATAGTAAGGAAGAAAAGTGGGGAGATTAATCTTTGTGTTGATTTTAGAGATTTGAATAAGGCAAGTATTAAAGACAAGTATCCCCTCTCTAACATAGAAATTCTCTTGCAACAAGTGACTGGTTCAGCTCTGATGTCTATGTTAGATGGTTTATTTGGATATAATCAAGTATTGGTTGCAGAAGAAGACATGCTTAAAATTGTTTTTGTCACACCCTGGGAGACATATGCATATGTACACATGCCCTTTGGCTTGAAAAATGTTGGAGCCACTTTTTAGAGGGCAATGGAACATGCCTTCAACGATTTAATAGGAAAATTTATGGCTAACTATCAAGATGATCTTACTATTCATTTTAGAGTAAGAGAAAAGCACATCGAGCATTTAAGAAAAGTATTTGAGTGATGTAGATTATATGGAATATCTTTGAATCCCAAGAAATTTTTCTTTGTAGTTTTAGAGGGAAAACTATTGGGACATGTAGTTGGTAAAGAAGGAATTTACATTGATCTGGAGAGAGTTAAAGCTATCAATGAATTGAGCCCTCCAACATCAAGAAAGGGAGTACAAACAGTGTTTGTCAAGATAAACTTTGTAAGGAGGTTTGTCCCATATTATGCCACAATTGTGAAACCAATAAATGTCTTGTTAAAAAAATATTATAATGAATGGACATAAGAAATTCAAAGGGCATTCACTAAGATCAAGCATGCAATTACTTCAGCTCTAGTTCTTGTCAGTCCAAATTTTGATCAATATTTTATCATATATTCTTTTTCTTCAGAAGAGACTATTGCTTCTATTTTGACCCAAAGGAATATCAAAGGAGAAGAACTTCCAATAAGTCTTATGAGTAAAATTTTACATGAGTATGAGTTGAGATATTCATAAATAGAGAAACAAACTCTTTCTTTGGTTAAAGCGGTGGCACACTTCAGAACTTACATCTTATCATCTCATGTTATAGCATATGTTCCAACATCTCTAGTGAAAATTCTCCTTAATCAACAATTGAAAGAAGGGAAATGGGTAAATTGGCTCGCAAAAATTCAAGAATGTGATATTGAGATCAAGCCATTAAAAGAAATTAAAGGACAAAGGTTGTGAAAACTTATGGCAGGGACTAATTCATTAAATGGGGTTATATCTATTTCAACAGGAAATTCATCATCCACATTAGAATGGTATAAAGATATTGTCTTCTATCTAAAATCTAGCCAATTCCCAAATGGTATGTCTTCAAAAGAAAGAATGGCATTAAAGATGAAAGCAAACCAATATGTACTAGTTGTTGAAATACTTTTTCTAAGAAATTTTGATGGGATGTTGCTAAGATGTATTGATTCAATGAAATCCCAAAAGGTGCTTGTTGAATTTCATGAAGGAATTTGTGGAGGACATTTTGCACCTACAACTACAACACATAGAATTATGAGAGCGGGTTAGTACTAGCCAACCATTTTTAAAGCTTCATATGCAACGATTAGAAAGTGTATTTCTTGCCAAAGATTTTCTGGAAAAATGAAGAGTAGCGATGTTGTTGCATTCTGTAACAGTTGAAGAACCTTTTGTATAGTGGGGACTTGATGTCATTGGCCCAATTAATCCTAAGCCCATCAAAGGCCATTCTTATATTCTTACTGCAACTCACTATTTTACAAAGTGGCAAGAAGTTGTAGCCCTCAAGAAGGTTGATTTTGAAGAGCTCATAAATTTCCTCAAAATGAATATTTTATCAAGATTTTGAGTTCCAGAGAAGTTTATTACAAACAATTGATTAATATTTATCAGGTCAAAGATTACCAAATTTTGTGGAGAATTTGGTATTATAATGGGACTATCTTCAAACTATTGTCCTTAGGGAAATGGTTTAGCTGAATATACAAACAAAACATTGATCCAAACCCTTAAGAAAACAATTGATGTGAATCAAAGAAATTGGCATGAAAAACTAATAGATGCATTATCGGCTAGTAGACTTACACTAGAAGATAGCATTGGGTTGTCACCATACACACTGGTATATGGGAAAGAATCAAAACTACCAATTCATCTAGAAAAAAGAAGGTATAATCAATTGATGCATATGGAGGAATAAAGGAATGAGGCATTGACAAAAATAAATCAAAGACAACAATCTATAAAAAGATATTTTGATCAAAGTTTTTCAACCAAATATTTTCAAAAAGGACATCTAGTATTGTTGTGTAACAAATCCAAGGAGAAATATTCTTTGCATATGAAAGTTGAAGTGTTGTGGATCGGCCCCTATGTGATTGAAAAAGTCTTGGGATACAATTCTTATTTTCTTAGAGACATGAAGGGAATAGTTCAAATGTTGCTAATCAATGGACAACATATTAAAAAAAATTCTCTTGATCAATCTTTCTATCACCTATACATAGTGTTATAGAAAATTTTGCCTCGCTCCGTTGATCTTTCTTTGATGGCTATGACCTGTCGACGCCACTAGTGAAATAACTCGTCATTGTAGGGGGTTAGCACCCTAACACCTCCTAGCTTCCTCATCACCTCAGTCCATCGTGACATGGCTGGATTGTGAAGTCCATGTGGAGTAATCTCTACTCTAGGGCTCAAACATGGAACCCTCTCAAAGAAAAAACTACATAGTATGGATGTGAACCCGAAGTTCCTCATTTTCTTTTGTTTTCAATCCATAAACTAGCTCTTCATGTTGGTCAGTAGTGAGTTACACCAATCATAAACAGTGGGTCTCAAACATTCCACCACGTAGAACATGAGTGGCCTCGACACCTGGTGCAATGAGTCTAACCCTAATATCTGTGTGAGTACAAGTGTGATGATCTTTAGGCTCAGGTTCTCGATCGCCCTGATAGGGAATTGGCTCCCTACTTTATTTGTGCCTACAACACAGTGGGTGGAGATGTACTCTTCCATAGTTCTCCCACCTCCATCCCCTCAGGCCTTGAGATTCACCATCTCTCCTCGGTGAGACAACCCTATGATGAAGTATATGTCATCCACTTCAATCCTCAATGGTTTCCCATTGAGATTGAAGGCCTATGTCTCTGGATCCAAATAGTTTATTAGTAACTGGAGCAACCTTACTTGAGCTCTCAGTCCTTTGATAGCCAAAAATATATAAATACCACATATTTTCAAAGCTTGTTGGGCCCTTGTGTCTCTTTGTACTATTTCATACACCTCCTCATGCTCCCTTTCCCTTGTTTCAATCACCATCCTGCAAAGGAAAAGCCATTTTTTGAGTTAATCCTCTTTTAAAACATGTTTGTGGATGTGTACGTGAGATATTTTTATGACAGACCCATACAGGGCTTCATATACGTAGGTAGGCTTCACTTTTCCGTGTACGTGTGGTCGTATATGTGGCCCGATAAACTGTCACTCATGTATTCCCTAGTTTCTAATTAACTTCCTTTAATACGCAAAAAATAGTGACTAAAATTGAAATTTAAACCATTGAAATTGAAGAGAATGGGATAAGCACTTACTTGGTCCAAATGGTTTATAATTTCGTTGATTGTAGCTCCCACAATCGTCACTTGAAGATCGTGGGAAAAATGGCCTCAAAAACACTATGTGGGTAAAAAACTCAAATGGTATGGTAAAATTTCTTATTTTTACTATTAATAGAAATTTTTTACCCACTTTATATATGTTTTCCCTATTTGTTTCTATTTTTGCCCTTATGGACTAATAGCACAGTGAAAGACATGGTTTGAAGTGGTTTTGTCCAGGATTTTAATGGATTTCCAACGTCATCTCACTCATTTGTATTTCCAGCAAGTATATTCTATCACCAGCATATAGGATAGGTTCTCACCCTACTTTGCATTTTTTCATCGTCCTATGACCGTGATTCATATGCCCTAGGTACAAACCCATTTTTTAGAGACACGAAACCTTCTCACTACTACTAGAAGTGTCGTTATTAAGTGGTAGATCCTTACCAAACATGGGTGCCCTAGTTAGAACACTTATGTAATTTGGTGCACATGCAGATGTTACTCCATAGGACTGGGAGTTCCTTATATTCCCAACATGAATTTGCGTTCAAACCACATTTTCTTACTAAAGATCATTCTGACCATTACCTATGGGACTTCCCCCGAGTCTTGGTTAAGCTCTTTTCTGACTCCCGAAAAAATGAAAAGATTGTTGAGTGAACTTGTCTCTTTCATACTCATTAAATGGTTTTGAAAGGATGTATACTCTAGTATAAGTTTAACCCTTTTCCATACCAAGTAGACTACTTACAAAAAAGGAACACTCTAGTCACCATTGGCTAGAAGAGTTCTTCTGGGTATTATTTTATACTTTTTCGAGCCTAAGGTACTAACATCTATGAAAAAGGACACTGGTTGAGTTAAGTTGTAATTGCATCCCATTATCCTACTTGCATTTTTGAGCCTATTTCCAGCTCTCGCTTTCTCATTGTAAGCCTATCACCTCAAAAATTCTCATCACTATCCAAGCAGTTCCTTTCATATATCCTTTGTAGCTTGACACCCTTTACTTGTAGAGGAAATATCCCCACGAGCATCCATGCCCCGCATGCATTCCCTTTCATTAAGCATAGGTATCTTCCACTGCTTGGAACTATTTTCTTATCTGTGACACTCTTTTCCTCTCCAGTATCATAGCATTTATTTGACTGTGAAAGAACCAAAAAAAAGACGGGTGGGAAAAGAATATTATCTCCTATCGGTAGCAATCGTGTCACCTTTGAATAGAGTGAAAACTCTTGAGTCCATTTCATCCAAGGTTTGGGTTTAGCATGGCCCTAGGAATTTTACCTTGTTACTTAGAGTCTACTCCTCTGTCTGGTTACTCTTCCAGTCCCTATGGAGATTTTGTCGATGCCTCCTGCATCGCAAAATTTTGTTAATGATCAGTGTTAAGACTATGTTGTCTTAGTTATCCATTTGTCTCATGCTCTTGTTCAAAGGAAGTATAAGCATGCGTAGGCCATTCCTCAGAACTCTCTACTTTGCATGTCGGCCATTCCTCAGAACTCTCTACTTTTCATGTCGGCCATACCCTCAGTGGATCTCAGAATCACATGAAGTTGTTGTCCTACCTTGCACCCTAGTCCTACTTTCATCATTGTTAGGTAACCTTGAACATATCAAATGACACATCCTCATTGGTCGTTGACTGGGGGGTTTCCCTTGTGTTCAATAGAAATAAATCTATTCACACATTGGGATTCATGCAGTGTCTTGGATTCCATTAGCCCTATTGGTGGTTTCCTTTCCTTTCTCAGCAATCTTCCTCATTGGCTTATATTCAAAGGGTCTCTTTCATGTACTACTTGCATCTAGTGCATGCGAGAGACATACTTAGTCATTGGTTTGTGAACATCCTATTCGTCTGACATCCTAATCATCAAGATATTGCTTTGTACTTTGTGTTGGTTGATGAGAGATACCTTAATGATCTCCTTTCATTGGGTCTCCTTCCATTAACTTTAGCTCATCTATTCTGGAATCAAGATCTAGATTCTTATGAGTACCTAAAGGCTTGCAGTCATTAGTGGTAGGTTCTCCCGTCATCGACAATTGGGAATGCATGAATGTCTCATGATCAATGGATTCTTCAAGTGTTCAACCTCAAAACCCTTATTCACACTTTTCGAATGTACTTGGTGCCTTGACACCTACTTTCATTATCGATGGGTTGTCTCGCGTTTGTTAACGGTATACCTTAATGATCAGTAATCAAATGAAGTCTCATTGTGTTTGACTTCAACTCCTCTATTCACATAATGTAGACTTGCACCTTCGACAGATAGTGTAGAATACCTCCAGCTTACAGTAGCATCCCCTATATCTTTTGTTGTCTTTCATTGGACCAATACTTACATGACTTCAGTAATCATGGAAGATCATATTGTGATCCATTGTATACATATATCTTTAGTTGATTTTGAGACTAGACTCCATTGTGTCTTGTTCGTGACTATGATAGCCTATGGCATGTGTCCACTTTGTATTGCCTATTCATGGCCATGAATAGATATTTGATATAGATCCACATGGATCTATAGCACAATTCAAATTGGCATCCATGTATACATAGTCAATGTGAATTGTAATATCTTCATGAGTAACTAGCACTTCCAGCTGAGTTTTCATTACTCCACTTCTGGGAACTATGATGTATTTCGGCCATCACAGATGCTCCTATGAACTCACACATTAGGGGGCATATGTTATAGAAAATTTTGACTCGCTCCATGCATCTTTCTTTGATGACCTTCCATTTCCCTCTGAAGACTTAAATTCCCCATTTTTTCCATTCCAGAGATAAAATTCATATTTTTGCCCATATACGTGACCTACTAGTTATGCAAATCACATATATCCAGGTTTCTCCACTACGGATTGTCAAGAAATGCAAGACACTTCCACAATAATCCTAGCAGAAGAGAAGAAGACTTTAGTCAACAACGCAAATGAAAACAAGAAAACACACAGTACACCGAGATTTTACCCTGAAACCCTTAACCAGGAGAAACCAGCATTCCTTTGAGCTTTCTTTGTTGGACAACTAAGAGGGGGGGTGAATCAGTTGTTACCATTCTTAAACAATTATGCTTATTTTAAACTCTTTACACATCATTTAATGACAGTCACAATAATGCAAGGAAGTAAGCAATAGAACATTCAGCATTAGTCACACATATGAGATACACAGAGATAAATATTTCCTGAGGAAACCCATACAGTGTAAAAACCTCTTCTTATTTATATGATAAGTAATCTTTACATTCTTTACATTATTATACATATGAGCACCAACTCATAATGAGGCTACAACCTCTGTTTTGCAAGCAGCAACTTGCTGAGAGCACCAACTCTCTATTTTCTCTAGCACCTACTAGAAGGAAGCACCAACTCCCTAGTTTCTCTAGCACCCACTAGAAAGAAGCACCAACTGGATGGAAGCACCAAATTCCATTCACATAGGCACCAACCTGTATAACAGAGAACAACAGTTCTCCCTTGCACCACCCTGCCACCCTGGTTTCTCTGGCTGTAACCAGATGGAAGCTACAACTCCATGTGTTCAAGCACCCACTTGAACCTTTGAGGACAACAATCCTCCCTAGCACCTCCCTACCACCCTGAAATATAAATCTTTGCTATTAAGACTTATTACAGTGATATAAAGTTCTTCAATGGCTTACCGGTCTGATCACTGTTCTTCTACATTGCATTGCTCTGTCTGCATCAGTGTCTTCTGCACACTCCTTGCGCTTTCTGTTATTTTTCCTTTTATGCTCTATGTTCCATGTCCCTTCAATGCACTATTCCTCTTCTCTGTGTTTCCACTGGTGCACACTCCTCCTCCTACACTCCTTGATCACCCTTAACAACAGCAACCCTCATCTCTTCTTTGTCCTGCATACTTATAGTCTTTGTGCTCCTTGTGCATGCTCTCTAGCCATGCTTCTGCATTCTCTCTCCATGTCGAGTGCTCTGCCTGATCATCATCGCAACTCTTCATCTTATCTGGCAGTTGAACCCATGTGTCCATCATCATTGGGTGTTATGTTGAGATTCCTTAGCCTGTCTGGCAGTTGAGACTCTTCGTCTTCTCTATCAAATTTGAGTTGATCCTCTCTGTTGCAGTTATAGGCTTCAACCCTCTTCCATCTGTCAATCACCTCTAAGAATAGTCTTCATTCCACTAGAAGATGCCTCAAGCCTCTTCATCTTCTCTAGTGATCACACTCAGGCCTGTTTCATTCCTTTGGCAGAAGCCATCAGTCGTTTCTAGCAGTTACACTCTGAAGTGAAACAGTAGCCCTCCGATCATATTCAAGTTCACTTACACTGTTGGATGGACTTCGTAGGGTCTTGCGTTTAATTCATCATTTCACATTTCAGCATTTCAGGATTCCTCTGGTTGAGGTTTCTTTACGCTTCATGTATTGATCCCAAAAACTCTGAATTTGAGCTTGGTTGCACTAGCTCCTTCCTCCATCTTTCGTCGATGTCACCAATGGCTGTGACCACAGGCTGAGCCAAAATGTGTTTCGCATTTCGGCATTTCGGCAATCCTGTTGTGAGCCATCTCGACTCTCCAAGTCGCGATCTCCGAAACTCCGAAAAAAAAGGAGCTTAGCTGGACTAGCTTCGATCATTTTGGCATTTCGTATTTCGGCATTTCGCATTTCAGCATTTCGCGAGTTCAAGAAGTTAGGGAACCCTGTTCCTTGACTTTCCAGTCATCAAAATGACGATCTGTCACCACGTGTCCTATGGACCCAACGGTCCAGATCTTGTCGTGATTTTGACACTTCATGGGCCTTCGTCATGTCTGATCAACGGTCCAAATCAATCCTCGATCCAATGGCTAGGATTATTTTGCGATTTCGCATATCGCGACTTCAAAGGTTACAGTTCCTTTGTTCTTTGATTTCCCGGTCTATGAAATCCTGGTAACTGAAACTCCGAAATGGAGTCAGACCAACATATTTTATCATTTCACATTTCGCCGCTTCGGGAGTCCTGTTGCGAGGGTCCTTGACATCTCCAACTCTCGGTTTCCGAAATCCCGGTCGAAGTGCCTGTTTTGGGTTTTTGGGGTTTTGCATTTCGCAATTTCGCGACTCCTGTGATGGAGAGTCTCGACTCTTGATTCCTCCAACTCCTAGCATCCGATCCTCCAGTAGATGTGCTTGTTTCAGGTTTTCATGGTTTCACATTTCGCGATTTTGGGACTCCTGTGGGGAAGTGTTTCGACACTTCAACTCTCGGTTTCTGAAACTGTCTCCTACTTTTGGGATTTCGGCATTTTGCATTTCGCGATTTCAGGACTCCTGTGGTGAAGTGTTTCGACACTTCCACCTCCTGTTTTCTGAAACTGTCTCCTGCTTTCGGGATTTCGGCATTTCACATTTCGCGATTCCGGGACTCCTGTGGTGATGTGTTTTGACACTTCCACCTCCCAGTATCCGAAACTCCGAAATGGAGTCGAATCAATTTATCCCTGATCTTCCTTGCTTGCATGTTTTCCAACAAATGATCATGCACACTCTTGCACTCTACATGCACCTCTACACTTATCCTCCTGAGCTTACATAGTCCTTGTTTTTCCATCGCTACATACTCTGACCTTGTCATCAATGACAAGCACACCTGTCTGTAAACATGCCAACATTCTTTTCTCTTGTTGTCTTATTCAATATGAATAAAAGGTTACACCCCTAACCTTTGTCCACACCTAAGACACAATCGACATCATAACCTCTGGCACAGGAAAGAACAAACCTGTAGCCAAATCGCCTTACATATGCATGACCAACAACCTACGATTACCATGCATTAGCATTACAACATTAGAATTCTCGCATTTTCTAACCTTTGCAGAGTTACAACACACCTCCTTATAAGATTTACAATATAAAAAACCCTAAATATTGGCGCCCAAAAATGGTTACAGATCTATGCATAGCATTGTCTACAAATCCCACAAATCCTAGGATTTTGTTATAGTCGACTCCAAGTCGGGTTTACCAGTTGACCTTCATTCAGTATCTAGTCGATCGTCTCATGCCCACACTTTGAATTCCTATTGGTTGACTTGTTATCAATATCTTTGACTTCGAATTTACCCAATTGACACCCTCGACCTTCGACTTGTTGTCGATCTACCTTGAATTTGACATGTTTTCGATCCACCTCGACTTCGACCTGTTGTTGATGTTGTCGACCTACCTCGACTTCGACCGTCAATTGATCCACCTAGACTAGACTTTTACTACAAAGAATATAACAACCCAACATTCTCCCACTTGTTGTCTTCTTTGCTGAAATAATTAATTCCTTAGCTTTCGCTCACAGACCCAGACCAGCAATGCCCATTGCCTCTCTGCACCAAGAGAACTTCACAGCACTCACAAACTTGGTCAATGAATCTCCTATGTTTTCCAACGTGTCTAATTTCTCTAGTATCACCTTTACTCTCCACCATATCTCTTACGAAATGGTATTGTACATCAATGTGCTTAGTCTTTGAATGATAAGCAGGGTTCTTTGCCAAAAATATTGCACTTTGATTGTCGCAATTCACCTTCATAGCTCTCTGCCCAAACCTGATTCATGAACACAACCTTTGAATCCATGCGACTTGTTTTATTCCATAAGAGGTCGTCATTTATTCAGCTTCTATTGTTAACAAGGCTACGACTGCATGTCACTTGATCATCTAGCTTATTGCTCCACCACACATCTTGAAGACATATTTGTTGGTCGACCTCCATCGATCCAGAGCTCCAACCCAGTCGGCGTCAACAAATCCATGTACATCTAATTTACCACTATCACCTATAGTTATCCCTTGGTAGCATATAGCATAGTCCTTTATGCCACACAAATACATGAATACTCTCTTGACAGTTGTCTGGTCATCCTTTCCAGGTGTCGACATGTACCTGCTCAACACTCCCATTGCATGGGCAATTTATGGTCAAGTGCATACCATCACATACATTAGACTACCAACAACACTTTCATAAGGAACACATGCCATGGACTCTATCTCTTCCTGTGTCTTTGGACATTTTTCAGTAGTAAGCCTTGCTCCCACTGGAATTGACACCTTCATCGGTTTTCAATCCTGCATGTTGAATCATTTCAGAATTGTTTCAATATACTTTGTCTGATTAAACCAGAGGTTTTATAGCATCTTGATCTCTCTTAATCTCCATTCCTAGAATGAAGTTAGTTGCAATGATATCCTTCATGTTGAACTTGGAGGATAGTTTCTTCTTCACCTCCTTGGAATATATGCAGCGATCATCTTTGCTTCTCACAAATCCCAAACTAAGGATGTAAGTGTCAAACTTCTGGTACCACATCCTTGGTGATTTCTTTAGACCATAAAGGGATATTTTGAGTTTGCACACCAACTCTTGCTTTCCCTTTACTACAAATCCTTCAGGTTGTTTCATGTAGATTTCTTCTTCCAGGTCCCCATGTAGGAATGATGTCTTCACATCCATATTTTCTATCTCCAAATCGAATGTTGTAGCCAGAGAAATTAGTAATCTAATGGAATTTAGTTTTGCAACAGTGGAAAACATGTCACTGAAGTCAACTCCCTTGACTTGGGAATATCCTTTCACTACCAGTCGAGCTTTGAACATCTCGATTTGTCCTATGACATTCATCTTCTTCTTGAACACCCACTTACTACCAACAGGATTTCTTCCACTAGGTAACTTAACTAAATCCAATGTCTCATTTTTGTACAAGGATTCCATCTCTTCGACCATGGCATCCTTCCAGAGTTTACCCTCTGTCGAGTCGACTGCCTCACCAACTGACTTGGGCTCATTGTCTATGGAAGTTAACATGAATGTGGAAAAGAATTCGGGTAGACTATATCTTTCAACTAGTTTTCTTACTCTTTCTGACCTCCTTACCACCGGATTCAGTTTCTCCACCTCTTCCTTAGATTCAATCGACTCACCAAAATCATCTTCTTCGTTCCTCAGTTCAAACCACACCGTATCAGGATTATTCTCGGTCTGAAAAAATTCCTCAGGCTCAGATTTACCTCTGACTTCTCTAAATACCACATCTTGACTATACATTTTTCTCCTTGATGTAGGATCCCAGAGCTTATATCATTTCATCCCTTCTTTATATCCAATGAAAATATGTTTGACTACCTTCTTGTCCATCTTGCTCATCTTCTCCTTAGGAACATGTACAAATGCATCATAGCCAAATACTTTGAGATGTGCCACCAAAGGCCTCTTACTATACCATACCTCATTTGGAGTCATGTCGACTAGCACCAATGAAGGAGACATATTTACCAGATATCTTGCACTCTTGACTGCTCCGCCCAAAATTCATGTGCGAGCCCAGCACCACTGAGCATGCTCCTTGCCTTATACATCAACGTTTTGTTCATTCTCTCGACAACTCCATTGTGTTGTGGGGTATATGGTGTGGTATTTTGGCATGCTATGCCACACTTCTTATAGAACTGATCAAATTCCTTTCCACATAATTCACCACCATTGTCAACCCTCAACACTTTAATCCTTTTCTCTGTCTGGTTTTCCACAAGAGATTTAAACTCCTTAAATCTCTTGAAAACCTTTGATTTCTTCCTCAGGAAATATATCCATGTCTTCCTCGAAAAATTGTCTATGAAGGAGACATAATATAGGGATCCACCAAGTGAAGGCACTGTAACCAAGCCAAACACATCACTATGCACCAGTTCTAAAATCCCATTTTCCCTTGTTTCTCTAGATGGGAACCACACCTGACTTTGCTTCCCATATATGCAATGTTCACAAAAGTCAACTTCTAAACCACATTCATGAAAACCTTTAACCATAGATTTACTTTGCATAGCTCGAAGTCCTTTTTCTCCAATTTGTCACATCCTCTTGTGCCATAACCTATTCGGGTCTAGTTCATCATGTCTTGTCGAGTTGGTTTGAACCGACTTGGCTCGAGTCGAGTCATGTTGTATCGACATCGAGTCGAGTCGAGTCACATTTGAGTCGATTTCAAGAGAAATAATGATGTTGCATCCAATCAATTCGACATTCCCTAACAAATTGTACAGGGTACCAATT
>ML864799.1:2239-16754 GCA_009831015.1 Picea engelmannii
CAGCACCCGACTACCTTTTCGCTACCCGTTAGCTGCTGAAAGCAACAGCTTTCAACAGCTAACCCGTGAAAGTTTTAAACGGTCGTGCTGTTGAAAGCTCTGTAGCCAGTTTTTGTGGACGAGACCACTACAGTTTGTTTCAAGCCTATTTTGGAGATATGCCAGCGTGTCATGCATCATTAAGTTGCATGAAAAACGGTTCAAAAACAAAGCATCCGAGGATTTTTGGATACGATCTAAATGCCATATCCTAAAACTCAGCCATGAGTATTGGGGAAATGAAACAGTCATACAGAGGTGTCACGCTGCCTCACTACATCGCAGGTGCTGGAGGCTGGAGAAAGCATATGAAGAATTTTTGCATGATGAAGACAATTCGAGTACTCTTTTCTGTTATAGAAGACTTTATTATCATAGTTGTTTAAGTGAAATAGGACTGTTTTTATTAAATACCAGATCCATGTTTTTAGGATCTGTGTAACCATTTTGTAAAGGCTATAAATGCCTATTTTGAAATCAAACAAGGGTTCGATTCTGGAGAAATTTAGTCTATGCTTTGATTACYYATCYTAATACAAAATCACAGTTTCCTTTTGCTACTGTAATCAGATTTTTCATCCATCTTTATTATGTACTCTGTTTAAATTAGTTCAGCTTATGCTCATGATTTGAATGGAGGAACTTTTCATCGTTTAGTGTGACCCTGCATTATTTGTGTATTTGGTTATTAAAACCCTGCATTCCAATGTATTTGGTTGTCTAAGCGATATTCTTCATACCTTTTCTGTTATTTGGCATCTGATTTACAGTCTCTAAAAGCACTGGTTTATTAAGCTATTCTGATAAGTAATCTATCCATTGTGCTATCTTAGTATCCCATTGATCCACCTACTGAAAAGTATTCAATTCTTAAGTTACCAGGCATACGTAGCTTACAACCCTAAGTAGTTTCCTGGAGTGTTAACAGCGTCCTTGGGGAATGAACGCATGGAGGTCGTGTCTGCTCTTGCCGTAGTGTCCAGCATATCCAGAACCTTAGCACCCGGATTGAGTTCGTATAGCTCTGATACCACTTTGTTGGTTCAAACTCATCAACTTAAAAAATGCCCACAGAAAAAGAGGAATAAACGCCTTACAGTTTATATCTGAGTAAAACAGAGTACATCCTTTTTAAAAACAGAGTAAGAGAAGCGCTACAGAGAACAGAGTATGCAGCATATATTTATCCCAGAAAACAGAGTACAGCCATTACAGAAAAAACAAAATACTTAGCAGCCGCGTGCATTACAAAACAGAGTAGTTTTTTTTTTTAGACAGGAGGAGAAGCTTCACGAATACACTAACTGGCAGAAGAATCGAGGTACATAGAAGAATGTAGAAGAAGGAGGGAAGAATTAAATGCAAGCGCTGGAGAGTTGTTGACAAAATTTATGGCAGGGGAGATTAATAGATCTGGAGATCCACGTCACCAACATCCCCTTGGATGAATCCTTGGCTACTTGATTCCTTGATGCCTTCCAAATGACTCCCTCACTTGGCTTATATAAGCGTGTGTCCAACAGACGTGCCCTTTCACCACGATGATATACAACTTTTCATTTCGGTCGAGCCAACCTTGTCAATGGGTGCACGTCCCTTGGGTGAGTCAGCCGACTCACCCAAGCGCTTTCCTTTCTTGGTCCACTTCCTCATTTTTTGTTTTGGGTGCCTAAGTTTACTTCGTGTCCATTTGTTGGCCAACTGTTTGGCTTAGCGTTCGGTTCAAGTCTTCCTTGGTTTGTGTCTGTGACACGTTTTTTCATTCGGCTCCCCTTAGTGCACGCCCAAGGCGTGGAGCTGCCACAAACCTTCATTCTAACTTTTGGTCAATTGAGCGCTCATGCTACTAGAGCACCCGTCTTCCAACTCTTCATCTTTTGGTGAGTGCGCCCATGGCCACCATGGGTTTCCCACTCAACTTGTCACTTCGGCCAAGTCACCCTCCGTCATAAATCAAGTCTTGGCGAAGTTGTCTTTGGCACGACAACGCCCAAAGATCCCAACTTTGCTTATAAAGAGTTTGGGCACCCTCTAACTCGTCAGCTTGTTGTCTTGGATCACAAAAGGAGAGCGTGTGCTCAACAAAAACTCTTGAGGTGTTACACCCTCCCCCACTTAAAGTCATTTCTGCCCCCAACAATCCCAACATGCTTCATTTTCGTGATCACCAATGACATATGGTTCCACGAAGTGACCCTCGTCTAGGAATTAGATCCTCCTTGACATATTGCATATTCGTACTCTAATAAACCTGCCCATGCCTTTGCACAATGATATCCCCCATGCTTTGGACTAGTTGGGTAGCTAGTCCAACTGTCACGCCCAATTCATGAGAATGTGTTTCGTCACGTCCAAACCAATCATTTCTAGTTGTGTTTTTGTCTTCACATACACTTCCAACTACCAATCTCTTCAATGTTTTGTGTCAATTTCATTACACTTTGGGCCACATTGCCTCTTCATGGCAATGTGCCCATGCCCTTCTTGGCTTAGTACATAACGTAAGCCCAGTAGCCACCTCCCAGGCTATGGGAAAACATGGTGTCTGACTTATGATTGTTTTGTAGATACCTCAAGGTCATCCTGATTTCTTTTGACGAACAACCCAACTTCTCATGTCACTTTGTTGTTAGCTGAAATTCATAAATACCCATGACCTTCCTGCAAAAATTAATGATTGTTGCGAGATCTCAGTTGATCCGAATTATTTTCGGCACGAAATGAGATCGGAGATATAATAAAGAAATGCACAGAGATATCACAGATGTTCAATAATATAACAAAAATGTATCAGAGATGCAACCATAAACATAGATATACAGTAATACACAATTTCTATTAATGAAAGAAATGTACAGAGACTGTAAAAATACAGAGTGAAAGACTCGCTAGAATGGTGGCAGCTTATCTCTGAGAAGAGATGTGATGGCTATTCGCATTCGCAAGAAGATGATTACAATGAGGCTCTGGAGGCCTTTTTACAATGAGGCTCTGGGCCCCGTTTGAGTAAGTGAGTACATCAACTTCCCGGGGTCTTAACTTTTGCATACGATCTCCGTTTTAGGCGTGTGATAGCTCGTTGGAAAGGTATCATCGAGGAGATTCATTTTGGGGGATAAATTATGCCTTTTACTATCATTGAGAACCTCGATCTCGAAAAATATTTATTTGGGCCCTCAAAATGGCCCCGAAAGTTAAAACCTGCTAAAAATAGTAAATTGCAAAATTGCCAGAAAGTTGTTTTGAGCCCGTTGGAAAAGGTGAGTGGCCACCGATATCCACCTGGATCAATCCTCCCTCCTTAGGAAGTAATGGTATCCATTGCGTTGAGTTCCCAGGGGAGAAGGAAAAGCGTTTGTTGAATCTGCATCTTGGTGAGCTGCTGGAGACGTCACGCTACTCAGTTTGTGGAAGTCTATCACAAACATTTTGAGGTTGAGGTTGTTCAACAAGTCGGGCTACATGAGAGGACGATGTGTAGAAGGAGTCTTTTCACTTTGCTGCAACCTTGTCGACTTGCTTCTGTTTGATAGAAGGTGCTTGGGGCGAGGCTGTAGTGGTTGCAGTGTCCTTTTGTTCTCCTTTTGAACAGATTGTGAAGAAGCTAAATTTTGCAGTATGAGATACTACCTTGTGGCACTTTTTAGGTGGAACAGTAGTCGGAACTACCTCTGGTATTCTGTAGAGATGACCCCCTAGAGAAACAATGACACTGCGTGGTCGAGACTCATAAACAACATGGCGCTTCCACATATATGGTTGGCCCAAGAGAACATCACAGACATCCAGTGGGGCAACATCACATAATACCTCATCCTTGAAGGGTTGGATGTCGTATGACAATCGGCATTGTTGGTTGACACGGAGATCTCGTCCTTGTCGAAGCCACCCGATGTTGTATGGTTGCGGGTGTGGTGTTGTCAACAATCCCAACTGTTTGACGACCTCTGCTAAGATGATGTTTTTTCTGGCTTCCGCTATCAACAATAAAATGCAGCGAGGTCCCCTTCACCCACATATGTGAATGAAAAAGGCGCTCCCCCTCTTCAAGATCTTTTGGTTCTTCTGGTTGAATTGTTGCGGTTACGACAATAGTAGTGGGGTCTGCGTCAATGATCTTTCCTTTACCAGTATTTTCAAAATCAGATTCTGAATCAGGGTTCGGCTCCTTATCTTTGATCTCAGCCACCAATGACTGTTTTGAACGACATTCATCGGTGTTGTGCCAGGGGATTTTGTGGAAATCACACCATTTTCCAGTGTCCTTCTTTGTCTTCCCGTGACCCTTCTTTTCCTGTGTCTTGGACTGGTTTTCGGGGAACTGTTTGTTAGGGCCGTCTTTGTCATGCTTTGGTTGTTGCGGATTTGCAGACCCAAACTCCTGTTTGTTCTGGTGCTTAAATTTCTGCTCAATTTTAACAGCATATCGTTAAGAAACATCGAGTGATGAGATGTCCAGAAAATCCATTTTAGTCTGGATGTATCTGTGTAGAGCCCCAAGATATTTCAGAACCAAATGTCGCTCGAAGTCTTTGATACCCATCTTGGTGCACAAGATATGGAAGGTATTGGTGAACTCCAGAACTGCTTGGCCCCTCTCTTGCCACAGTGTGGTCCATCTCATGTACTGGTCCTCATAGTTGCCAACAGGGTAATATTGTTCCTTTACCGCATCCACAAAAAAATCCCAAGTGGGATCAGCCCCATATATTCCAGACTCCTCTGTGGAACTTTTCTCCCAGTAAGTTTCCCACCAATGTTTGACATGAGGGAGAGCTTTAAGGAGTGCGAAGGTGATCTTTTCTTTGTCGAAAAAATTTTGAACAGAGAAATAAGCTTCTAGCAGAGTTAACCATTTTTCTAGGGCTTATGCATCTATCTGTCCTTCAAATACAGGAATATCAAATTTAACTTGTACCTTGAAAGGCGAGGTGCCTCCAAAGTGGCCTCTTGATGAAGATGTGCCTGATGCTATCGGCAGGCGTTGAAGGATGTGGGAAAAATTCTCCATCATTTCATCCCTCTGTCGCGTGAGAGCTTGCTCAAGCAACAGATTGATAGGATCGTCTGCTCCAGTGTTTTTCTTTTCTTCCGCCATTGAGGGTTTCTTGGGTGTGCGAGAGCGATTGTCTTCAAGAGAGACAAGCTGGAGACCCAACTTTCTATACTCGGACCTCGTCGAGGACATGCACTGAAAAATGATCAAGAGCAGCCTGCTTTGATACCACTGATCTGGATTATTTTCGGCACGAAATGAGATCAGAGATATAATAAAGAAATTCACAGAGATATCGCAGATGTTCAATAATATAATAGAAATGTATCAAAG
Source organism: Picea engelmannii (assembly GCA_009831015.1). Taxonomy (NCBI): domain Eukaryota; kingdom Viridiplantae; phylum Streptophyta; class Pinopsida; order Pinales; family Pinaceae; genus Picea; species Picea engelmannii. The sequence goes on from ML864799.1 coordinate 7,608, forward strand.
ATGAAACCATAAACACATATATACAGTAATACACGATTTCTATTAATGAAATAAATGTATAGAGACTGTAAAAATACAGAGTGAAAGACTCGCTAGAATGGTGGCAGCTTATCTCTGAGAAGAGATGTGACGGCTACTCGCATTCGCAAGAAGATGATTACAATGAGGCTCTGGAGGCCTTTTTACAATAAACAGGAATGCCAAAAGTCCTAGACATCCAAAAATCTAACCCTAGGAGATGAAGCGCCAAAAGTCATGTGGGCCCCGTTTGAGTAAGTGAGTACATCAACTTCTCGAGGTCTTAACTTTTGCATACGATCTTCATTTTAGGCGTGTGATAGCTCATTGGAAAGGTATTGTCGAGGAGATTCATTTTGGGGGCTCAATCATGCTTTTGACTATCATTGAGAACCTCGATCTCAAAAAACCTTTATTTGGGCCCTCAAAATGGCCCCGAAAGTTAAAACCTGCTAAAAATAGTAAATTGCCAAAATTGCCAGAAAGTTGTTTTGAGCCCGTTGGAAAAGGTGGGTGGCCACCGATATCCACTTGGATCATCAGTCCTCTATCCCCACTTCTTCTGCTTCATTTTCCAAGTCAGAGTTGTCGGTTGTCTTCGCACCTTTCTCAACTCTTTCCCTTGGTTTGAATGCCCCAAGTGAGGATAGAGATTGTCTTCTACAACTCTCCTTGTCTATTGATGCTTCCGATCAAATGCATGGTTCACTTTTCTCCAAAAGAGTGGCAATGGTTCATATGACCTTGCCCTATTGCAACGTTTCCTGATCTTTCCTTCAACCCATCCTTCCAATAATGAACTTCGTCAAATTTTCTATACTTTCCAACCCTCGTTTCTTTTCACCGTATTTTTCAGAACAATCTTGTGTGAATCCTTCGTTGACTGGTGTGTTGCATGAAGGGAGGTGTCCACTTCCCTAGCCTCCTTTATCATCCTAATCGTGGAAATCCTCGACTTCCGCCCAAGTTTTCTCTTTCTCGTCATAGGAACACTTGATACTCTAGCTTCGTCTAAAAATACCAAGTGATTTTCAGAGATCACGGGAATAGCTTGGGCAGCTCGGAAAAAGTCTTGTCCCAATATCACTGCATGATCATCTAACAGAACAACCACCAGATCCACGTTGCCAAACTAGTCTTCAATTCTCATAGGTGATGAACAAATTAACCTTATCACTTGCTTCGCTGCAGATTTAACCACCTTATATTGAATTGTGTCGGCCTTCATTTCACAATGATGTGACTTCACAGTCCCTTCTCCAACGAAACTGTGAGTTGAGCCAGTGTCAATGAGTGTTGCAACCTTCCATTTGACTATCGTTGCATTGACAAAATGAGGACCTATCTTGTCTTAGTTTTGAAAAGTGTCTCCACTCTCTTCGTTGTCTCCCATGAAATCCATCAGTGCACTCAATTCCTTCAATGCTTCGTTTGAAGGACATTGAGTTGGGATTGTTTCCGTTGAAACTTCAAGCTCCCTTTCGATTGTTCCAAGTGAAGATTCATTCTATTGTACGAACCGACTCAACTTCCTTTATTCAAGACATCCACCCACACCATGGTTCATTCCACAAAGAATTTTTTCATCGTTTCAGTCTTCCAGTTGCTGCTCTTTTATTGTACCAACTTTCATCTCACTTGGTTCATACCGAGCATCCCCCTCCATGGGCACACTAGATGAAAAAAACTCAACTACCACCTCCATTTTTGCCAAATTCTATGATGGGAGTAAGCCCTACTTAAAATATTTCCCAACCTTGGTTGAACTCGTCCAACCTGTCATAGTCTCCCTCTCTTTCCTTGGAAAATATTTGGTGAAGTGATCTCATTGAAAAATATCACATACAATGGATCGTATGTCCACGAAGAGATCTGGTTGAACCATGAAGAGAGTGCAATCAGGCACAAAATCCTCCTTCGTGGATGAGCTTGCCTCCATGTCCATTCACCATTCTTATTCAAGGCTCGGTCTCTTCTCTTCACTTTGAAACTCTGCTATCAAACATCCATCAACGGTTTCATTCATTGCATGTCTCCTACTCAGTGAACTCTCCTTAAACTGTTCATCGACACCAAGCCTGTGCATTACCTTTATTTCCATCGTTTTGGTGACTCTTCACCCAAAACTTCTTAGCCGAACTTTGTATCTTTATTCCCTATCTTTTTCCACTGCCACAGATGTCTTTTACTAAACTGTTTGAATGATAAGGAACTAAGAAAACCAAACTATCATCGAACCCAAATTTCACTCATGTTGTTTCTTGAGTATGGCGCTCTTCAAAAACGAGCTCTGATACCATCTGTGATGGGCCTGGAAAGTCTGTGGTTGGGTGGAAAAAACACCCAACACTCCCAATCATTGTGCAACACTAGCATATTTCATTCAACGACAAGAACACATCAAATTACTCAACCTGGGATACGCCTTCACTTAGTTTCATTTGTTATTAGTTATGTCTGTGTTTTTCTTACACTTAGAATTATCTCAACTGTAAATAGAAACCATTCATACAGAACAACCGAAACATATATGTGGGTGACCAAATAGGCCTAATAGCCAAAATCTTCTTTATGAATAGAACAACAGTGCGTCGAACCTAACACTCGTGCCACACAAGCAATTTTATACAAGAAGAGCTTCCACTCATTTACACAAAACCTTGAATGAAAACCATAGAAATCAGACTTTTGGAGCTACCTTTCCGTGGGCACTTCCTTTGTCACCTCAGCTACAAGAACATACAATCGTCTCTCCTTCGTCCTTCATATCCAAGCTTCCTATGGTTCTGCCAAATTTGACTATCCCCTTAGCTTGGTTTAGATTATCTTGGATGAGTCCTTGGTTATTTGATTCCTTGGTGCCTTCCAAATGACTCCCTCACTTGGATTATATAGGAATGCTCCCAACAGACGTGCTCTTTCACCATGATGAGACAAAACCTTTCATTTTGGTCAAGCTAACCTTGCCAATGGGCATGTGTCCCTTGGGTGAGTCGACCGACTCAACCAAGTGTGCCATTCCTTTCTTGGTTGACTTCCTCATTTTTTGTTTTGGGCGCCCAAGTTTACTTTGCATCTGTTCATTGGCCAACCGTTTGGCTTAGCATTCAGTGCAAGTCTTCCTTGGTCCACGTCCATCACACATTCGTTCAGTCGACTCCCCTTTGTGTGCGCCCAAGGCATGGATCTTCCACAAACCTCCGTTCTAACTTTCAGTCAGTTGGGTGCTCATTTTTACGGAGCACCCGTCATCCAACTATTCTTCTTTTAGTGAGGGATCCCATGGCCACCATGGGGCACCCACTCAAGTCATCACTTCGGTCAAGTCACCTTCCATCACAAGTCAAGTCTTGGTGAATTTGTCTTTGGCACGACAACACCCAAAGATCTCAACTTCATTTATAAAGAGTTTGGGTGCCCTCTAACTCACCTACCTCGTCGTCTTGGCTCGTGGAAGAAGAGTGTGCACTCAAAAAAAACCTTGAGGTGTTACATAAATTATTCCTTGGAAGATTTTGTTTTCTCATCAATTGCGGCTTGACCAACCTGTGCCTACTACAACAAGACTACACCTCTTTACTTAATTAAGCTAGAGTAGTTAGATGCAATGCCAAGTTTTACTCAACTTAGATTATCCAATAGTCAACACTTAAGCATGCATCCAACCAAAGCCTTAAAACATCCCAATAATACTTAGCCAATATTATAATTTATCCAACACAAACACACAATGAACAATAACATCCAATACACATAAAGTAACCATATAACATAAGTATGGACAAGCACCAGGTGCCTTAACTCTTTATTATATAGAGAAAGTTACATGTACAATAAAGGAGCATGACCAATATAGCTTTGGATCATTTATGAACTACAATTGCAATGGAAAACAACCAACAAAAATTTCAATCCAACCCCTGAAGCAACCACAAGCCTGCCTCCTACAAGTCTTGTTTCCATCTATTTGTCACTTAGCCAATGCAAATATTTTGCAGTGCCCAAACCTTAAACTTGAAAATCACATAACATTTAATTACTCTTGCCTCTTGCAACTTAATTCCTTAACACTTTGAAGTGTCCACCTACTTATATGAACTTGTTGTGCACTCCAAGCCACATTGTTCCAAGGTGGACTCAAGTGTCATCCATCATCACTTCAAGTCGACCATTCGTTGAGGCATACCAAATCATTCCAACTCATGTCAGGTCCACCCAGGTCATCCTATCTCACCTAGGTCATCCCATCTCACCAAGTCCATACGTCTAAGTGTGCCTAAGTGCACCCCAAATGTGCCCAAGTGGGTCAACGCATCTAGTCACATCTCAATCCATTTGAAGGCAACTCTAGGATTATTCGCTCCTTTGGGTCTGCATGGTTGTATTGAGTGCCTAAGGCATCCCAAGATATGTATAAAGAAATCATGGACATGGGTCACCACTCCATCCTTTTGATCGGACATGCACATCTAGCATTACACGCTTCTACAAGGATTCAACTAACTTATATGGAAAATTGAATGGTGTGCTCTCATGTGGTCTGGTAGCTCCAATATGTAGGTGAGGTTACCAATCTTCTCAAGTACTTTGAGTTGTTCCTTCAAATGGTCACAAAAAAACACCAGCCATGTCACTTGGTGGATTGAACTACTATTTTCCCAACATAAGCAAGACCAAGTCACTAACTTGGAATTATTTATCCCTCCTATCATGATCCACCCAATGCTTCATCCTCTTCACCAAGTTTGTCAACTAAATGACTGAGCTATCTCCAATCTATCCTACCATCCTTCCATGAATTCCTAGGTTGATGGGTTACACCCATAATAGCCGTGTAGAACTATATTTTGTGTCAACAATTGCTGCCCATTTGGCAACTCATGTGACCCCCTCACATCTAGAGGTAACTAGAAGAGATTTTTATCCTATGATGTACATCACAGAAAATAGTTCCATAGATGAGATCCATGGTTCTCCAAAGATATTTGATTGATGATGCTTCCCACATCATGCTCATTTCCCTCACATTGGATGATTACAGTGTTTGGCATTACATGAGGTACCATGTTTGATTTCTTCATTCTTTTATTTTTTTTGTGACTTGTGAAATCAACAACTAGTATGGATCGTACTTACGTGACACGGGGTCTATTTTTCCGACTGCTGCCACTATAACCTCTAGGTGTGTCAACACGACCCCTCATGTGACACACAAGGTAATTCAAGGTTTTCAAACCAATGACTTCATATAATGTAGTGCCTTAACATTACACTCCATCATCAACTGTTCTAGACCCTAGAGGATTTGATTGTGTCATATTAAGTGTTAATTCCTTATGTATTTGTCATGAAAGTAATGACCATTCGTTGAGTATGATAATAGATCATGATGCTCTAAATTTGTGACCTTTTGCTTGTTTCACCTTGGTGGTCATCATCATCTCCTAGATAAGTGTTGTCACTCTTGGGTAGATTTATACTATTGAGTGGGTTTGATAGGGTTAGCATGTACATATCCTAATCCATATGTAACATTCACCATCTTTCCATATCTTCATTGTCCCTTTTTTTGGGTTGGTTGTCATATGTCATAGATATAGGTTCATGCTTCATAATCCCATGAGAAGAAGGAGCTTGAATGCTTGAGGCTGATGCAATGTAATAAAAAAATGAAAAGAGAAATATGTTGAAATCAAAATGAAAAGAAAAGAAATCACAAATAATCAAAAGAAACAAAGCATGAGAAATGTCTACTCGCTATGAGGCCATCACCCCAAGTCCTATGCAATGAACGCATATCTAAAAAAGAACTAAACAAAATTCAAATGACAAAAAATGTTAAATGAATAAAGAAAAACACAAAAGGGGGTTTGGAAAGACACAATGTCGAGGAAAGGGAAAATCAATGCATAAGTGATCCCTCATTACAAAGGCACTCATGTGGATGAATACCTCACATGACTATGCAATACCACTCATGAAGTTAACCCCCAAACCTTAGAATTTATCATTACTCATGCTCCTTGATGGGTTTCTTTGGAAATACATCTCTTATTGGGTACTCGAACATGTAATAGGGGATAATGATGAACCTCCCATACCTAAACTTGGAAAATTATATGGATTCTATGAGTTATTATGAATTTTGAAGATGATCCTTGATGTAATATACTTAATGGAATTTACATTTGATGTGAATCACTTTTTATGTTGCACTAGACTTGTGTACATGCCCCAAGATTGATGGCTACATTGGGTCACTTGAGCCCCTCTTTGGATGGTGTTATTTTCATGGATATGACATGCATATGATCCTTGGTCCTCTAGAGGACTTTGAGGGGGGCACCTTGCACACATCATGGAGGGCGTCCCACTTCTTATGAGGATGTTGGGCTTCTTATGAGGATATCACACCTTGTAGAGAGGACTTAGCACTTTGGGGAGGATGTGGCAGATTTTTTAGGGGACATTTCACCTTTTGGAGATGACCATACACTTGTATGATGAAACGTTGCACCATTTGGATGTAAATTTTCACTTTGGAGCCCCTACATTTGAATTTTGACATTTTTTTGAGTGCTTTGTCCACTCATGGAGACCACACATGCCACACATGTGACTTTGGGAATGCATTTATGGAGGGAGTCTTACCTTTTTGATAATTTTAATGCATCTTGGGAGCATCATTGGGGGTATTTTGACTCATTCACTCTTGTATCATGAATATTTTATGTATTATGACCTTATCTCTAGGGCATGTAAAGAGATAAAGGCATTTTTATATTTTATTAGGCTTTAAGCTAGGAAAATATTGTTATTTTAATGAGAAGGGTGCTAGATCTCTCATATAAATAGATAAGCACTTCTCATTTGTAATTCATTGATATAACTCTTGGAGAACATTACTTGTATACTTTTCCTCTTTTATGTTTGTTATGGATGGATAACTAGATCGACTTCTTAAGGAGATTTCTTCTGGATTTCTTTTCAAATTTTATGGATGGTCTTGGCTAGGGTTTTGAAGATTAATTGATTTCTTGAGTAGGTGGTATCACTTGATTTATTTTATGTTGTTTATGGATGATTTTAAGTGTAGTTTTCCTTATTTAGTGGTGGTGGTTCACTTCCTTGGTGTCTTTCTTGAACATGTATCTTCTTCATAAATCTCAAAAGATTAATAGTGGAGTATCTTCCCTTGAACTATATTAATGTTTGCAAGGCACTAGGTATATCTTCTAGGGTTTTTAGTGAATAACCCTAGATACCACCCTATATCTACTTACATCCTCTCAAGGGAGTCCTTAGTTCACCCCATATGCCCAAAAAAATAGTAAGCACTAGTATTCTCCCCTCTAGTCAATCTTAATTCCGAAATTTCCCCTTTTATTTTATTTTTTAGAGTAAATGTAGGGTTTCATGACAACTTGTACTAGTTTCCAGCCATCTTATACCTTAGACATATTTATTTTTGTGTATGTGCTTGACTTAGAAATCATATTTATTGCATGAATCATCCTTGTTACTTCATATTGTTGTAAATTTAGGGCTATACGTCTTGTCTTTATTGGCTACTATATGCATGTTAATTTTTGAATTTTACAAGTAAAAGAAACCCTAAATCTATCCATTATTGTATCCTGAATTTCTACTAGCTTACATATTGTTTAAAGGGATAAAGTGAATTTCTATTATAACTCATTTACTGTTGTAAATTTTCCTCTTTTGCACAAGTTTTATAACAACCATTGGTAATTTTCAGATTTTTAGTGTTTGGGGATTAATTTTCAATATAAGATCATGACGTGAAAAAACCCATAGAATAACCTTAAAACACATTAAACCCAAATATGGAATTTAATTTGAGTAACCACCTAATTCATTAATTGCTTGATATATTTAGTTGTTGGTAAATTAGGTAGCTACATAGGAGACCTTAGACTTGATTGTGTATTTCCTTAAGAACCCTAGAGGCTACTAAGGAAGCCTCCCTTGTGATTGATTTTTCCTTCACTAAAATGAGGGAAGTTGTTGCCTAACTGAGAGTAGTAACACTTCTAATGTTATACGCATTTTGTATCTAGTGAAGGCTTTGCACTAGGGTGCAAGATTGTGTGATAACATTTTGGGGTCATTGTCGAGGAGAATTGAGTGTTTCTCCTTGGATATATAAAGTATACATTTCAACCTTTAGATGATTAGAAACCAAAGAAGTATCTAAGTTTACACATATGGTGACTCCATTGAGGGAATAAACCTTTTCCCTATGCAAATTTTGAAGATTGTGTGCTTATGAGGTGAAACAAGCATCATTGTGTAGGCATTTGAGATTCACGTTGGTGACTTCACAAACACACGCACACATGTTTGATATAAGGTATCATATTATATTTTCAAATTTCATATCAAGGGTGGGTTCAAGCTAATGATGGTCTCTCATGACACATTAGTGGAAATGCAAACATGGAAAACAACAATATATTAACTTGGAGGGATTATTCAAGGTACTTTTACAATGAATTTGAATATGGTGTAAAAAGATGAAATGTAGGAATCAAATTATCCTTTTTAATATATACTTTTTATTTATATAATTTGTGAATAACTATGTGAAATTTAAGTTTTTCTAACAGTGATATGTTATTTTTCAAGAAAAATGTAATGTATATGTTTCCGTTAGTGCAGGTGTTGAATACCTTAATGATGGAATTTCCTTAAAAAAAATCACATGATTGTAGAGAACTCATTGTTCTAGTACGAGGTATATTTTTCAAAATTTATAATATTAATTTACATATTTTTTAAATTATGAAATTCATTGTATCCTAGAAATTACAATGCCTTGCATTAGTGCAAGCTACAAGGGTCTTAACATTATAAAACAATTGTTTATTTGTTTTAAAAATGTAGATCTTAGTCTCTTCTAGTGTGGTGTATAACTTATTTTAAAAATGGTTAAGCTGATAAAAAGTTAAATAGAAGAAATGAAAGAGGTATGTATTCTAGAATTCTCATATATGTCAAGAAAAAATATATTAAAAATAGTAAACTATATATATATGGAATATGCATAGTTGACTCTATATGTGTTTCTATTTTCATCGACAATGGATTTGTGTAGCCTATATAAAA
>WSFP011425828.1:0-22319 GCA_009831015.1 Picea engelmannii
CACTATCATCCATGTAGACAACATTACTAATGATAGCATAAAAAATACGACTGTAAATGAGATGATATACTTGTAATATTTGCACGACATGATCTTATCTTGAAGCAACTTATGATTGATTTTCCATTCAACAATCATTTCCTGTTCTTGCTTAAGATTGATTACTTCATTTGAAACAATTATTGGTTTGTTGCTTTCTTGCACTGCCTTCTCTAATTGTTCCATTGTTTGAAGTGTTTTATTTGCCTTAACATGATGAGCATGAACCACATAATCTTGACCTGCTTTGGTTAATTGATATTGATTCTTTGTCCTGTAGAAGATTGCCTTATGATCATATAAGTATGGACTACCTAAGACCATTCCACATTCACTTAATGATACTACATCACATGTTACTTCGTCCACATACTTAGATGAAATTGCAAATTTGATTGTGCACTACTTTGTTATGTGCATTTGATGATGATTTCTTATCCATTTAAGTGTGTAAGGATTATGATGAGTTTGTGTTTTTAACCCTAATTTCTTAACCAATTCTTCTGAGATTATATTAGCTTGAGATCCATTGTCGATTAATGTGTCTATATTATTATGTCAAATGATGGTCCTTATATGAACAAGTTACTTCTACAATCAATGCCTTCACCAATTTTACCTATCATGTCAACCAATGAGATCTTTGATTCATCACCTGAATCCGATCCCAAGTCTATGGGTCTTGTTGTCACTGCCACTATTTGAATTCCCTTCTTTTCCTTGAACCACTTTGGCCTCTTCTCAGGATGCAACTGCCAACATCTGTCCTCATCATGTCCCTCTTTCTTGCAATGCTTGCAAGAGGGATTCCATTCCTTCCTCGTCACTGCACTTGAATTCTTGCCATGCCATTTCCTCTTGTCCTCTTTCCTTGAAGACGATGATTCCCCTGACACACTTGTTTTTCCTTCTTCAATATACATTGCTTGAACAGAAACCCCATCAAGGTTAGTGGGTCCAAACATGAATACAATGTTTCTAATATGCGTAGGTAAACCTCCTATATACTTCATAAGGGTTTCCTGTGTATGTAAAGGGATATCTAACATCAATGCCATTTTTCGAAAGCCATCAGTATACTCTTGAACTATTTGTCCTTTTCTTAGTTTTAAAGATTGTCATTCAATTAATGATTTTTCTTTATAACCCAAAGGATAGAACTGTTTCCTAAGTGCATAAATGAATCTTTGCCATGATGGAAATACCTTACCCACTTGTTGTGTTCCATTTTTCCACTTTCTTTGCCACCGGATGAGAGTTGTACCTACAAGTCTCAAAGATGCCAACTTGATTTGTGTGGCCTCATCCTTGATCTATTGCACACTGCAGTAAACCTCCATCTTCCTGATCCAATTGTCAAGTTTCTCTGCATTTACTTCACCATCATATATGTGTATCTCAAATTTAAGATCAAGTTTTAACAATGGCATTTCCTTATAATGTTTATGAACATGTTTCTTTCCATTATATTTAGAACTTGAACTTGAAGAAGAAGGAGAAGAAGGAGGTGATGATGGAGGTGAAGAAGGAATCTGAGGATGAACCTCTTCCTCTTCACTTTTTCCCTTTGAAGATTCACCCAAAACTGGTCTCTTTCGTTCCAAGTAATCCTCGTACAAAACTTTCACCATCTCCGACATAGGAAGGAAAGTTTTCCGAAACTCTTTCTCATCCTGAGAAAGACCTTCTTCCGATGCCATCTTCTCGTTGTGAGAATCTCTCTTTCTCAATCCAATCAATAGATTCTATTTAACAAGATTGCCTTCACCATGGTGTATTTTTTCCCTAGTTAACATGCAAAACTCAAATCCAAACATCAACTAGCTCTGATACCACTTGATCTGAAAAAGATCTTTTAATGACTATGGTTGAGTTATTAATTGCATGCATTAATTAACCATTTAAGAAGCTGAATGAAAGAGGATGAATTTAATGAGGAAAAATAGCATCCAAAATAAAATATACAGATCTGAACTAAAGTAATAAGAACAACAAACCATCACAAGAGAATTGATAACGGAGTTCGGTACAAAATTGCCTACGTCTCCAGGGCCTTTGTCTCAGTGGGGGAGGCTTCTTTATTAATTCTTCAATTCTTTTATGGTAAAAAAAAAGTACATCAAATGGATCTCATAATGGTCTTACTATTTTCTTCTTGACCTCAAAAATCCAACACAACTGACGACACTGAAAAAGACTGAGTGTAGCTCCCAGAAATGGTATGCAAGCGTTTGCTCCTCAACAACTTCCCTGCATAAAAATGGCTTTGGATTGGCTTTGCTTCAGCATAACTCTGATATGACTGCCCTCCATGGCCTCAAACAGGCATGGTTATTATATATCTGAAGTTGGTTATCCATCCCCAAATTCCTCCCAAAAATATGGGCTCAAATCCCCCTTCAAATGGCCCATAATCCCCAAAAAATCCAATTTCTGGGCATAAAATCAGGCAAAAATCACTTTTGTATAGTTAAAAACCCATTTTTAATCAAAATACATAGAGTAGCCCCCTTGGGATATGCATGTTCCCCCTTTCAATGGTCACATGGGGCCACATGGCCAAGTGCTAGCGCTCCAAGTGTTATGCGCCAGCCCCCTTAACTGTTAGCTCCTGGTTTTGGGGCGCCTTCCATGGGATTTGGGCTAATCTGCCCTTGGGTGCACCCAGAATTATCCCTTGGACATGATCATGTAATGAAACCACATGTTGGGGCTTATCCCTAGCCCCCTTGCGCCCTCCTTTGTATATTTGACCCCAAAACTATAGGAAAGTGGGTTTTTTTCATAAATTTGACTTTTGGCAGGTTGGTAATTAAACTTTTCCAAAGACTTGGAGATAGCCATGGGTCAGAGGTTCAAATCCCATGGACCCCCAAATACCTTTTACATGCCAACCAATAGTGAAGTGCCACGTGGATTCCCATGTCTGGGCCATGTGGCACTTATTCATTTGCCAGTTCACCATTGACTTTTGCCTCTTTGAGAATATGACCAGAATGTGATAACTCTCGCATACGGAGTCCATTTTGAGAAAGTGAATATACTACCAGAATCAATACAACGAGACGGTCACAATGGAATTCATTTCATCCAATTCCGAGAACTTTGTTTTTTGAGCATTTTCTGAGCCTGGGGAGCCTCTTGGATCACCCCCACCTCCAGTGCAAGAATTGCTTCCAAAACCAACACGTGCAGAAGAGATTCAATTGAATATAGATGTCCTGGCCATGATTGAGAAAATGAATATGACAGTCTTAGTGACAAAAATGTGCAAGATCCCTTCTATCGTAAGAGAAGTGTTGAAGTTGTTGAAAGTGCCAGCTAAGGCAAAAGATCCTCTGATAATATTGAACACCATGTATATTGGATGGAAAAACCATCCCAACCCTCCCTTCTACCTTTCTTTAGGGATGGATAATCTTGTCTTGCAAAATTGCATGCTAGATTTTGGGGCCTCAACAAATGTGATGTCCTCAAAGGTTATGAAGCAACTTGGCCTCAAGACAACTACACCCTATGGAAATTTCTATGGCATTGATTCAAAGAAGGTCAAGGTTTATGGTCTCATAGAATATGAAGAGTTCTATATGGTGGATTTTCCTCACATTATCGTCCTCATGAATATAATGGTGATTGATTTTCCAGATGCTTGGGGCATGCTATTATCGAGGAGTTGGGTCACTACTCTTGGAGTATTCGTTAGCATGGACCTCACTCATGCTTATATCCCCATGGAGGATGGTACATTTAAGGTTCTTTACAAATGACGAGTGGCCAAGGAACATGTTATAGAGTGGGACCATTCTGACCGCATCAACGAGAATGAATTTGATGAATGTCCACTTCTCATTGAATATGACCCTCACAATCTACCATTCATGCAGGAGGATTCTATAGACATATTTCTTCCAAGAACCCATGAAAATAAGGAGAAGTTGGAAATTTTAGAAGGGAAGGAGCCAGGGTCCATCAAAATATTGAAGAAAGAAGAAGATAAAGGGGACAAAGAATGTCAGAAGGATATTAAAGATGCAGTCAACATAGAGTCTCTTTCGTATGCCTATATCGATAATATACCTTACATCAACTATATCGAAGGAAGTCTTGCATTCATGTGGGATAAGAGGAAGGGAAAGCCCAAATATGATCAAAAGAATAAAAACTATTGGCTTGGCCCTTACATCATCAAGAAGTCCAAAAAATAAAAATTCTACTTGTTAGCTTTGGATGGGAGAAAGATACCATTACCAATGGATGAGTCTCTTCTTCGACACTACATTCAAGGTACGCAACTTCTTGATGTAGACCCCCTTCTCTCCTAAGGGTTACATGACCTCCCAGTCAGGATCTTCTATTCTGGAGTCGGGTGACTCTCTGAAACCTTATTGGCCTCGTTCTATGTTAAGCACTGGTCCCCTCGGCTCCCTGCATAGGCTTCACGACACCCACGACCTTCCCTCTCACACTCTGCAAAAAATATCAGAGTATCGAGTGTTAGCACCTTTTATCTTGGCCCCTCCTCCGATGTGACCTTGGGTGATGACCATGATATTGCGGGTGCTACCAAAATTGGTTTGAAATCAAACTAATTTTTGGCCCACAATTCTCCTTGAGCCTCCATGTGTCTTCTTGGTGAAACCATGGTATGGATCGTGGACTGCCCTCGACTTTTTAAAGTCTGTGCAACACTTGTCCCCACAATGCGAGATGACCATCGATATCATGATCTTGACAGTGCTTCCATATGGATGACTGACATCTATTCCTTGGAATCAATGGTCTGGATCTCCCTCTCCCCGATTGACGACTGTGGTCGATTCGGGATTCCAGACTTCATAATTCTCGAATCTCAAACCTTGGTTTCCTTTGCAGAGAAATATTTCGTAGTGGAAGATCTGCTAACACCTATCCCCTTCAATCAATGGCTGTGATCTCTGCGGGTCCTCGGACTTTGGGGTTTTTCGAATCTAAAACCTCGCATTCTTCCATACTCCAATCCTCTGAAGTAGACGAGTGCTTGACCTTTCAACTTGGATCAACAGTCCTGTGACCCTCCTCTTGATTGACGGTCGAGATCTCCTTCAGGTTTCGGACTTTGGTAATCTCAGTTCTCAAACTGAAAATCACGTGACAAATTTCCCAGAGCTCACGATCTGCTGACAAGTGTCCACTAATAGGCCGATGGCCCTTGGTTCTTCGACTCTTTGAGCTTTGAGTGTTTCAATGCCTTGCCTTTTCCTTCCTCTAGATCTCACGACCCATCGACATGTACCCCTCTGGATCTAATGGTCCAGCTTCACTTCGGCTCTCCAACTCTTCGCGCTTTGGGGATCTCAAGTTTCAAACTTGCTTCCTTTCGAACTCATGATATCTGACGACTCAGATTTGCTTGATTGATCCAATGCCTGATGTTCACTTCGAATGATCTGATGGATCAAGTCTTCCTCAGTTGATCGAGCGATTGAAATTTCACTTTGGAAATCCGGAACTCCATACTTCAGAAGTTTCAATTCTCAAACCTCGATGGGTTCTCTCTCCTGTGTGTGCGAAGCATTAAAGATCATGCACCTTGTCTTGAATCAGATAGTTGTTGATCATTTGCGCTGTGATCCAATGACCATTGTCATTCCTCCTCTTGAGGTTCAAATTTCTTCCAACTTAGAATATTTTCTAATCCTTCAAAGGTTTTTGACCTTTTCTCCTTCTGTGAGTCTGACTCTTGGATCTTGTTAACACTTATGAAATTTTTTATCTCTTCTGAGCTTGGTCCTTAAAGGGTTTAGACTTCCCACGCACTCATTGCGTTCTCGGGATTTCGATAAACTTATTTCGAAGGATTTATTGAAAATAAATTCTTCTCGCCCTCCTGATGTTCTCCTTCTGCTCAGTGCACACCTTGAAACTGGTTATTATGCAAGGTTTGAATTCTTCCGGGCGACTGTGCACTCCTTGCAGCAGTCACTTTGTACTCCTTGCAAAGGAAAAGTTTTATGCTATCTCTTCTAAGCTTCGAAACCGAAACAGATCCCGTCAATGCACTCCTTTCGTTCTGTGCACACCGATTTCAATAGAAGAGAAAAAATTAAAACTTATCCTAACATTCACAGTTCCATACATTCATTTGCAGAAACAACAACATGAAATTTGCAAGCAATAACAACATCCACACACATTGGATACATATTCCTATGTTGTATTCATTCAAAAATAAAAATGTTTACAACTACAATCAAACAACAAATACAAACTCAGAAATATCCTACTAACTTGCAGCTAGCCTCATTTGGGTGTACAAAACCTCTATTTATCTTAGAGGGTTCTTAGTGTTTCCCCCAACTACTTGTCTACTCCAAAAGCTAACCTAATGACTATATTTGATCCAGATTATTTTCGACACGAAATGAGAGAGGAGATATAACACATAAATATTCAGAGATATTAAAAGAGAGGCAAAAATATAACAGAGATATATAAGAAATATAACAAGAGTCACATATATACAATAATACACGATTTCTATTAATGAAATAAATGTATAGAGACTGTAAAAATACAGAGTGAAAGACTCGCTAGAATGGTGACAACTTATCTCTGAGAAGAGATGTGACAGGTACTCGCATTCACAAGAAGATGATTACAATGAGGCTCTGAAGGCCTTTTTACAATAAACAAGAATGCCAAAAACCATAGACTTCTAAAAATCTAACCCTAGGAGATGATGCGCCAAAAGTCATGTGGGCCCTGTTTGGGTAAGTTAGTACATCAACTTCCTGGGGTCGTAACTTTTGCATACAATCTCCATTTTAGGCGTATGATATCCCATTGGAAAGGTATCGTCGAGGAGATTCATTTAAGGCCCAATATAGAAGGAAATTACATATTAAAAACCTATTTTTGAAAATAAAAATAAATCATTTAGGGACTCAAAACGGCTCCGGAAGTGAAATTTTTCAAGGGAAGGAACTGGGGTCCATCAAAATATTCAAGAAAGAAGAAGATAAAGGTGACAAATAATGTCAGAAAGATATTAAATATGCATTCAACATAGAGTCTCCTTCGTACACCTATATCGAGAATATACCTTACATCAACTATATTGAAGGAAGTCTTGCATTCGTGTGGGATAAGAGGAAGGGAAAGCCCAAATATGATCAGAAGAATAAAAACTATTGGCTTGGCCCTTACATCATCAAGAAGAAGTACAAAAAATAAAAATTCTACTTGTTAGCTTTGGATGGGAGAAATATACCATTACCAATGGATGAGTCTCTTCTTCGACCCTACATTCAAGGTATGTGACTTCTTGATGCATACCCCCTTCTCTCCTAAGGGTTGTGTGACCTCCCAGTCAGGATCTTCTATTATGGAGTCGAGTGACTCTCTGAAACCTTATTGGACTCATTCTATGTTAAACACTGGTCCCCTCAGCTCCCTGTGCAAGCTTCATGACACCCGCAACCTTCCCTCTCGTGCTCTGTGAAAATCTCAGAGTATCGGGCGTTAGTGCCTTTTATCTCAGCCCCTCCTCTGATGTGACCTTTTATCTCACGATCTTGATGGTGCTTTTAGATGGGAAACTGAGATCTATTCCTTGGAATCAATGGTCTGGATCTCCCTCTCCCTGATCGACGACTGTGGTCGATTCATAATTCTGGACTTCATAATTCTCGAATCTCAAACCTTGGTTTCCTTTGCAAAGAAATCTTATGTAGTGGAAGATCTGCTGACACCTGTCCCCTTCAATCAATGACTGTGATCTTTACAGGTCCTCAGACTTCAGGGTTTTTTGAATATCAAACCTCGCTTTCTTCCGTACTCTAATCCTCCAGAGCAAACGATCAACAAACACCTGTCCCCATGATCAATGGTTCTTCCTTCACTTTGAGTGCTTGACCTTTCAACTCGGATCAGCGGTCCTATGACCCTCCTCTTGATTGATGGTCGAGATCTCCTTCAGGTTTCAGACTTTGACAATCTCAGTTCTCAAACTAAAAAATACCATGACAAATTTCCCAGATCTCGCGATATACTGACAAGTGTCCACTGACAGATCGACAACCCTTGGTTCTTTGACTTTTCGAGCTTCGAGCGTTTCAACGCCTCATCTTTTCCTTCCTCTAGATCTCATGACCCTGCGACATGTACCCCTCTGGATCTAATGGTCCATCTTCACTTTGGCTCTCCGACTCTTCACGCTTCGAGGATCTCAAGTTTCAAACTTGCTTCCTTCCAAACTCACGATATCTGATGACTCAGATTTTCTTGATTGATCCAATGCTTGATGTTCACTTCGAATGATCTGACAGCTCAAGTCTACCTCAGATGATCGAATGATTGAGATTTCACTTCGAAAATCCGGAACTATGGACTTCAAAAGTTTCAAGTCTCAAACCTCGATGGGTTGTCTCTCCCGTGTGTGGGAAGTGTTAAAGCTCATGAACCTTTTCTTGAATCAGACAACTATTGATCCTTTGGGCTGTGATCCAACGACCACTATCAATCCTCCTCTCGAGGTTTAAATTTCTTCCGACTTAGAATATTTTCTAAGCCTTCAAAGGTTTTTGACCTTTTCTCCTCCTGTGAGTCTGACTCTTGATCTCGTTAACACTTATGAAAGGTGTTATCTCTTTTGATCTTGGTCCTTAAAGGGTTTTGACTTCCCACACACTCATTGTGTTCTCGGGATTTTGATAAACTCAGTTCAAAGGATTTATTGAAAATAAATTCTTATCTCCCTCCTAGCGTTCTCCTTCTGCTCGGTGCACACCTTCAATCTAGTAATTATGCAAGGTTTGAATTCTTGCGGGTGACTGTACACTCCTTGCAGCAGTCACTCTACACTCCTTGCAAAGGGAAAGTTTTTTGCTATCTCTTCTGAGCTTCAAAACTGAAACAGATCATGTCAACGCACTCCTTGCGTTCTGTGTGCACACCTTGCACCGATTTCAACAGAAGAGAAAAAATTGAAACTTATCCTAACATTCACATTTCCATACATTCATTTGCAGAAATAACAACAGGAAATTTGCAAGCAATAACAACATCCACACACATTGGATCCATTTTCCTCTTTTGTATTCATTCAAAAATAAAAATGGTTACAACTACAATCAAACAACAAATACAAACTCAGAAATATCCTATTAACTTGCAGCTAGCCTCATTTGGGCATACAAAATCTCTATTTATCTTAGAGGGTTCTTAGGGTTTCCCCCGACTACTTGTCTACTCCAAAACCTAACCTAACGACTATCTTTGATCCAGATTATTTTCGATACGAAATGAGAGCGGAGATATAACACATAAATATTCAGAGATATTGAAAGAGAGACAACAATATAATAGATATATATCAGAAATATAACAAGAGTCACATATATACAGTAATACACAATTTCTATTAATGAAATAAATGTACAGAGACTGTAAAAATACAGAGTGAAAGACTCACTAGAATGGTGACAACTTATCTCTGAGAAGAGATGTGACGGGTACTCGCATTCATAAGAAGATGATTACAATTAGGCTTTGAAGGCATTTTTACAATAAACAGGAATGCCAAAAACCATAGACGTCCAAAAACCTAACCCTAGGAGATGATGCGCCAAAAGTCATGTGGGCCCCGTTTGGGTAAGTTAGTACATCAACTTCACGGGGTCGTAACTTTTGCATACGATCTCCATTTTAGGTGTCTGATAGCCCGTTAGAAAGGTATCATCGAGGAGATTCGTTTTACCCAATTTAGAAGTAAATTACATATTTCAAACCTATTTTTCCAAAAAAAAACCGTTTAGGGCCTCAAAACGGCTCTAGAAGTGAAAACTGCTAAAAATAGTAAATTACCAAAATTGTCAGAAAACTGTTTTGAGCCAATTGGAAAAGGTGGGTGGCCATCGATATCCACGTAGATCAATATTATTCCATTCGAATTCTAGAGAAGGAGTGGAAACTCTCACTTTTCTCGCAATCATTCAAGCGTGCTTCAAAATATTTTCCAGTGTTGAGTTCAGGCGTGCTTCAAAATATCTCCCATTGTTGAGTTCAGGTGTGCTTCAAAATATTCGTCGTAACTGCCAGTGTTGAGATTTAGAAAATATTCTCAGGCACTAAGTGGTCCTTCTCTGCATTCTCGCTAACGATTCTCATGCATCATACTCCCTTTGACAAAAATTCATGGACTCCTGTCCATGAGCTCCTACACCGACTTTCCATGCTTTTGGATGTCAACTTAATATTCCCAACTGACATCTTCTATTGGGTGTCCCTTCCACTTGACCAGATATTCGAAATAGGTCTTCCTCCTGGTCTTTTTTCCAATCCTATGATCAACGATCTTTTCCATCTATGGTCTTTCTGCTACAAGCATTTGTTTCTCCGACTGAATCTTCTCTTGATCTTATGATCCCTCTGTGTCATCTTTCCTATAAGGATACAGGTCTGAAAAATTGAATGTGGGCAATATGCCCACATCATCTAGAAGCTCAATCTCACAGGAGTTTGCATCAAACTTCCTTAAGATCTTACATGGTCCTATCTTCTTCATTTTTAACTTGTTATGCGTTCCCCTAGGGGACCTTTCTTTCTTGAGATGTGCCAGAACCTGATATCCTACTTCAAATTGAAGTTCTCTACAATGTTGATCAGCTCCTCATTTGTACTCTTGGTTAGAACTCTACAACTGTCCTCTGATCTGGCTATGGAGATTCTTCATTTCTGCAGCAAAATCTTTTTCTCTTCATTTCTACAGCAAAATATTCTACTCCAACGCTCCTGATCTCACTCTGTTCCAAGTCTCTCAACTCAGA
Organism: Picea engelmannii; assembly: GCA_009831015.1. Taxonomy (NCBI): domain Eukaryota; kingdom Viridiplantae; phylum Streptophyta; class Pinopsida; order Pinales; family Pinaceae; genus Picea; species Picea engelmannii. The sequence continues at coordinate 10,845 of WSFP011425828.1, forward strand.
TACTCCCCTGGGTTGAATTCCATACAATATTTGGAATGGGTCCTTTCCAGTTCTCCTGTTTGGTGAGTCATTGTATGCAAACTCTTCTTGTGGCAAAATCTGATTCCACTGATTATGATGCTCAGTGACTAGACTCCTCAATAATTTTCCCAAATTTCTGTTTACCACCTCAATATTTCCATCTGTCTGAGAAAGATAAGATTAGCTAAAGGATAAATCCATCCCCAACTTCTTCCACAGTGTTCTCCAAAAATGACCAACAAATTTTGTGTCTTTGTCCGAGACAATGCTTTTGGGTAGGTCGTGAAGTCTCACAACTGCCTTGAAAAACAGATTTGCAACATGTGTTGCATCACTGGTCTTCTGGCATGGGATAAAGTGTGCCATGTTTGAAAATCTATCCACCACCACAAATATGGAATCAAATTTTGAGTTCTTGTAAGTCCCAACACAAAATCCATGCTTATTGCATCCTAAGGCCTCTCTGGTATTAACAGTGATTGATAAAATCCAATGCTCTGTCTTTTTCCTTTTGCATGTTGGTAGATTCTACATCTATTCACAATATTTATCACTTATGTTCTCATACCTAGCCAATAGTATGAAGTGATCAACTGTGCAAATGTTTTATCATGGCTTGTCCAGTTAATCCTCCACTATGATTTTGCTTCAAAAGGTTATCCCTCATTGAGAAATTTGGTATGCACAATTGATTTCCCTTGAATAGAAATCCCTCTTGAATCATGTACTCTGTCCACTAGCTTCTGTCTCCCAGAACAATATTTGCACATGCTTCGTATGCTTCCTTGAAATCTATATCATCAAAATACATATCCTTAAGGTGTTCAAACCCCAAGGTCTTCACCTGAAATTCTTGTAGAATCAAACTTCTCATGCTTAATGCATCAATAACTTTGTTAGCATTCCCAACAATATGTTTTATGACAAAAGTAAAATTCTTCATAAACTCAACCCATTTTTCATGCCTCTGATTCAATTTTTCCTGTCTGGTTATGAATTGTAAAGCCTAGTTATCACTATACAAGACAAATTCCTATGGGACAAGGTAGTGTCTCCACTTCTTCAAGGCTTGAATTATGGCATAAAACTCCTTATAATACGTGGAGTATTTTCTCTTGGTCTCATTCAACTTCTCACTCAAATAGGCAATAGGTCTGTTATCCTGATTCAAAACCGCTCCAATTTCAACTCCACTTGCATCACATCTCACCTGAAATGTCTTTTCAAAATTCAGCAAGACCAGAATTGGTCATTCAGTTATTTTCTCCTTCAGTATGTTGAATCTCCTCTCATCCTCCTATGTCCATTTAAAATACTTGTGCTTCTTATTCACTGTATCCATCATTGGTGCACAAATTCCACTGAAGTCTCTGATGAACTTCCTATAGAAACTTGCTAATCCATGGAAGCTCATTACCTCAAACATACTCTTTGGTGACAGTCATTCTTTGATTACTTTCACCTTCTCTAGATCGATCTTCAGTTCATCTGAAGAGATCACAAAACCCAAGTAAATGAGTTTTGTCTTCATAAAAGATGACTTCTTCAGATTTATCAACAACTTCTCCTACTATAGTCTCCTCATCACTAGTGTCAGGTGTCTCAAATTCTCCTCTTTAGTCCCGTTGAAGATCAGTATATCATCCAAATATACAACCACAAACTTTCCAATGAAATCTTTCACTATTTCATTCATCAACCTCATAAATGTACTCGTGGCATTTGTTAAGCCAAATGGCATAACAAGCCACTCATAAAAACATTCATTTGTCTTAAAGGTTGTCTTCCACTCATCACCTTCTCTCATTCTAATCTGGTGATATCCACTTTTCAAATCTATTTTAGAAAACAAATTTTCTCCACTTAAACAGTCCATTAAATCATCCATTCTTGGTAAATTAAATCTATGCTTGATGGTGATCTTGTTAATGGCTCTTGAGTCTATACACATTCTCCATCCTCCATCCCTCTTTGAACTCAACACAGTTGGTACTACGCATGGACTCAAGCTCTCTCTGACCAAATGCTTGTCTAACAATTCCTGGACTTGGTTCTTCACTTCCTCATTCTCTCGAGGTGTCAATTTGTATGCTTCTTTGTTTGTCAGACTTGCTCCTGGTATCAAATCAATATGGTGGCTGATACTTATGACAGGTGGTAATGAGTTAGGCAACTCATCTACCACTATGTCAGCAAAATTATCCAACAATTCCTGAAATTCTACAGGCAAATCATCCTTTGAAGCACTTGTAAGGATAACTCTAGGTTTCCTCACCACAACAAACTACATCTCTTGTTCTTTCTTGACTTATTTCAGGAGTTCCTTCCCACTCATGAGAAGTATGCTTGTGTTGGATTCCTCTTTCACTTTCTTCTCCTCTATTGGAAGAAACATGTGTGTTCTACCATTCTTCTCCAAGGTGTATGTATTCTTCCTCCCATCATGAATGACATTCCTGTCAAACTTCCATGTTCTTCCCAACAAAATATGACATACATCCATGGGAATCACATCACATAGAATTTCATCTATATATTCTCCTATCTTAAATTCAACCAAGCATTGTTTAGTAACCATTACCTGGTGTCCTTTATGAAACCATGAGACTTTGTATGGCTTCAGATGTGTAGTTGTCTCCAACTCCAATTTCTCCACCATCTCTAAGGATACTAAGTTATCCATTCTCCCACTGTCAATTATCACCTTGCGTACTCTATCTTTAGTCTTGCAAGTTGTTCTGAAGAGACTATTCCTCTACACTAGCTTTTGAACCTCTGCCTCTGGTTTTAAGAGAACCTTCCTCAACATCAGGGATGTTCCATTCTCTGCTCCTTCCACTTCAACATCCCCTCTCTGTGCTTCTAAAATGTGAGCTTCACCTCCTCCTTATTTATTTTTCTTGGGACATTCACAAGACATGTGTCCTGTCTTTCCACAGACATAACATCTTACTTCTCCTCCTCTTTTTCTTCCTCTTCCTCTAGAAGAACTTCTTCCACCACCCTATCTTCCTTGGGAACTTCCTCCTCTTTCTGAGTGTCTATGTAGTTTCTTAGTCTCATCCTTAGACTTATGTGCTCTTTCATGGGTAACTCCCTTGATTTTGATTGGGGCTAGTCTTTTACATCTTCCTCACTGGATTTGTTTTCTAGCCAACTTCTCTCAGCAAGAGTTCATACCCATTTTCTAGTTTTGATGTTCAGTTTATAGAACTCCTCTCTGTACTCCTTAACTATCATACCCTTCTGTCTCAGGTTCTACAACTTCCTGAACATATTGATCTGATAATATTTGGGCATGAACTTAGTCTTCAGATTGGCGACCATTCTGTCCTAATTCTTTATCTTTTGTTTTCCTTTGCTTCTCTTCTTAGTTTGCAGTTCATCCCACCACAGTGTTGCATGCCCTTTTATCCTAGTGACAGCCTGTTTTACCTTTTTCTCTTCATCGACATATTCATAGTCAAAATTTTCATCCATGGATCTTACCCAATCTAGCATCTCTTCAACATCTAAATTTCCTTCATACATAGGGACCTCTATCTTGGCTCTGCCTCCCAATCTAGAAACTTCTCTCAGCAAGCATTCTTTGACAACATCCTCTCCCGCAACTTCTTTGGCTTATACTTATTCGCTCTTTGCATCGTTGATGTCTCCAACATCAGGTGCTCTCCTCTACACTACCTCCATTTCCTCTAATATTTCACAAAGTTCTCGCATCTCCCTTTATATAGCTTGATTGGATAAAGGTGGTTCCACTCGTCTCCTTGGTTGAATTGTGTTGACTGTCTGTCACACACAAAGTAAAACTTTGAGTTCTTTTGTCTCTCCTCTTTTTCCTGCTACCTGCAAGAAAAAATTTAGCTTTGATACCACTTGAATTAAACCCCCTTCTCTCCTAAGGGCTGCAATATCTCCCGGTCAGGATCTTCGATCCTGGAGTCTGGTGACTCTATGAAACCTTATTGGCCTCGTTCTATGTTAAACATTGGTCCCCTCAACTCCCTACACAAGATTCACGACACCCATGACCTTCCCTCTCGCGCTCTGTGAAAATATCCGAGTATCGGGCGTTAGCGTCTTTTCTCTTGGCCCCTCCTCTAATGTGAGCCTGGGTGATGACCACATGATTGTGGGTACGACCACAAGTGATTTGAGGTCAAACTACTTTTGGGCCTACAATTCTCCTGGAGCCTCCACATGTCTTCCTAGAGAAACCACAGTATGGATTGCAGCCCACCCTCAACTTTTTAAAGTCCGCACAACTCCTTTCCCTGCAATGTGATATGTCCGTCGATCTCAAGATCTTGATGGTGATTCCATATGGATGATTGAAATCTATTCCTTGGAATCAATGGTCTGGATCTCCCTCTTCCTGATCAACAACTGTGGTCAATTCAGAATTATGGACTTCAGAATTCTCAAATCTCAAGTCTTGGTTTGCTTTGCAGAGAAATATTTCAAAGCAGAAGATCTGCTGACACATGTCCCCTTCAATCAATGACTATGATCTCTACGGGTCCCTGGACTTTAGGGTTTTTCAAATCTCAAACCTCACTTTCTTCCATACTCCAATCCTCTGGAGCGGATGATCGACAAACTTCTATCCCCATGATTAACGATCTTGCCTTCACTTCATGTGATTGAACTTTCAACTTGGATCAACGATCCTCTGATCCTCCTCTCGATTAATGGTCAATATCTCCTTCGGGTTTCGGACTTTGATAATCTCAGTTCTCAAACTCAAAATCCTGCTACAAATTTCCGAGAGCTCACGATATGTTGATAAGTGTCCACTAACAGATTGATGACCCTCATTTCTTCATCTCTTCGGGCTTCAAGAGTTTCAATGCCTCACCTTTTCCTTCATCTATATCTCACGACCCACCGACACATACCCCTCTGGATGTAACAGTCTAGCTTCACTTCAGCTCTCTTGCTCTTCGTGCTTCAGGGATATCAAGTTTCAAACTTGCTTCCTTCTGAACTCACAATATCTAACGGCTCAGATTCACTTGATTGATCAAATGCCTAATGTTAACTTCAGATGATCTGACGGATCAAGTCTGCCTCATATGATTGAATGACTGAGATTTAACTTTGAAAATCCGACACTCCAGACTTCGGAAGTTTCAATTCTCAAATCTCGATGGGTTCTCTCTCATGTGTGTGTGAAGCATTAAAGAACATGCACCTTGTATTTAATCAGAAGACTGTTGATCCTTTGCGTTGTGATCCAACGACCACTTTCTCTCGTCATCCCGAGCTTCAGATTTCTTCCAACTTAGAATATTTTCTAAGGCTTCAAAGGTTTTTGACCTTTGATCCTCCTGCGAGTCCGACTCTTGGATCTCATTAACACTTATGAAAATTTCTATCTCTTCTGAGCTTTGTCCTTGAAGGGTTTCGAATTCCCATGCACTCCTTTCTCTCTCAGGATTTCTATAAACTTAGTTCGAAGGATGTCTTGAAAAATAATTCTTCTCGTCCCCCTGACATTCTCCTTTTGCTTGGTGCACAACTTGCAACCGGTTATTACGTAAGGTTTGAATTCTTGCGGGTGACTGTGCACTCCTTCCAGTAGTCATTTTTCACTCCTTGCAAAGGGAAATGTTCGTGCTATCTCTTCTTAGCTTCGGAACTGAAACAGATCTCGTCAATGCACTCCTTGCGTTCTGTGTGCACACCTTGCACCAATTTCAAAAGAAGAGAAACAATTGAAACGTATCCTAACATTCACAGTTCCATACATTCATTTGCAGAAACAAAAACAACATGAAATTTACAAGAAATAACAACATCCACACATATTAGATAAATTTTCCTCTGTTGTATTCATTCAAAAATAAAAATGGTTACAACTACAATCAAACAACAATTACAAAATCATAAATCTCCTAATAACTTGCAGCTAGCCTCATTTGGGCATACAAAACCTCTATTTATCTCAAAGGGTTCTTAGGGTTCCCCTTGACTACTTGTCTACTCCAAAACCTAACCTAACGACTATCTTAGTCTAGTCACAATCTAGAGAAGGAGTGGAAACTCCCACTTCGCTCGAAATCGTTCAAGCCTTCTTCAAAATATTTTTCGGCGCTAAGTTCAGGCGTGCTTCAAAATATATACCGGTGCTGAGTTCAGGTGTGCTTCAAAATATTCGTCGTACTTGCTAGCGTTGAGATTCCTAAAAGATTCCCAAGTGCTGAGTGGTCCTGCTCTGCGTGCTCGCTAACGATGCTCCTGCATCACTTCTTCAAGGCCTAAGCCCTATGTAAGTAGGTAGGTCATATTTCTTTCTTGCATTTGTATCTTGATTTCTCATGGTGGTTTAGTTGCATTTCATTTTTCTCTACTTGCATTTTGTATTTACATGCTTCTCTTTTATCATATTATATGAAAAAAAAAAAAAAAAAATTTAGATTAGTTGTTATTTTTTAGATTTTAATTTTTGATATATATGAGCAAAGGGTGATTAAGCCACCGTACATTTTACGGTTTTATATTTCAGTGTAGGCACAGGTTGAGGTTCTCATGCACTCTACAATGAGTACATTTCCCAGAGTAGGAGCCATATTTTATCCCTTATTCCTAAGTATAACTAAGGATATGATGTCTCAAGGCCCTTGGGTTGTAGAAATGGAGTACCAAGAGACATATGACTGGAAACATCCACACGCACTGATAGATACCTGCTTCACCACCACACATCCTGGATTCGTGATGATGGCATCAACCACATCAACTTTCTTCTGGAAGATGATGGGTCTTTCTCCATGAGGTACATGTCATGTATTGTGGAAGTGTCACTTTAATATTTGAGGCATTTGAGTATGTTGCATTTAAAGATGCTTTTCATTATAAAACGTCTGCTTGAAAATTATGCTTTTTTTCGTATTTCACCTTGATGGTTGACATTGGTCCCTAGTAAGTGGTCACCCTGAGGGATGGTTTTGCTACTAGGATGTCTCCTTAATGATTCATCGTGCAATTCTTAATCATACTTATAATTATTCACACTTCACCCTTTTTTCCTCTCAACTTTTGGGATTTTCGGGTGTATTGACACAAGAAGGGATTGTACCTCATTTCATGGGAAGAATAGGATGAAGGTGCATAGGTTTGTAGCTATAAAAATATAAAATCCAATCATAAACCGTCAGTATGCTCGCCTAGGGATCCCGACAAAAAATGAAATGTCTCTCATATGAAACTGATGGGACCCATGAAAAATAACAATATAAAAATGCCAACCAAGGTAGAGCATGTGTGGGCAATGTTTTTCATGCTTAGGTAGAAGTCCCACACATTGTCTTGAACTTGGGGAAGGATAGTGTGACCAAGGTAGAGTCAAGGTGGGTATTGTTTTTCATGCTTAGGTCGAAGTCCCACCTTGGCTTCAACCTGGAAACATCTTAAAAAATTAATGGCAATAAATGGGCTTGGAAAAATTATGCATTGAAAAAAAAGGTGCAACACACCCTCTACAAAGGCACCCATAAATGAGACAATATGAACTCTTGTATGTCATGAACCCCATGCCCAAAAGTCTTATCCCCCATCCACTTCATATTCTCCAATGACTTGGAGAGGTTTCCACCTAAGAAACACTCCTTGACTTAAGGTATAATTCACCCAATATATCACCTTCTCAACCCTCCCATACCTAAAATTGGAAAATTGCATAGGGTATTTAGGCACTTGTTTAATTTGATGTACATGCTTATGTGGATATTATATTAAAATTATTTTAATTGCAATGATTCTTTGACTTGAGATCCTTGGAGGGTGTACTTTTCTGTCTTTGTAGGACCTTATTGATGGATGATTTGGAGGAACAATCCTAGCTTGGGCCTTCATTGGAGCAGGAATCCCACTAGTTGGATGCCATGGCCTAGACCTTGGGGCAGTACAAGAGGTGAATTTTTCCTTTGGAGGAAAAGGAAGAGACCTTGGAGGACCTCACCTATCCCTTGCAAGGCCAATGATTTGTGTTTGGAGGATAAAATGTCATATTGGAGGGATTGATGTCACCCTAGGGCTAGGGTTTTGGTGGTGATGTAATGTTTGATGGACACTTGAAAATTTTGATGAGGAATATTCCTTATAATTTTGATAGAAGACCTAAATTCCTTAAGGGAAGGCCTTTGGAGGCCCAACGATTTCATCTTCAAGCTCAACATCTTGCCAAAGTGACCAAGACACTACCCTAGGAGGGGTTGATGTCACATTTTTAGGGTTTTCTTCATGTGCAAATTAAATTATTTTTTAAAGGGAAAAAGTAAAGGGGGTTGACCTCCTTACTTTTTGGTTTACCCTGAATTTGTGTGGACAAACAATTTTTAGGAGTTTTGTATAAATATGGATCATTTTCATTTCATTTGAAAATATCTCTTTCATGTGAGAAAAACTACTTGGATGAAATTTTCTCCCTACTTGGGAAATTTGGATCATATCTCTCGTGTGCAACTATTTTATGGTGTTTTCTCTTGGTATATTGTGGAGCTAAGGTGGTGCACACTTCTTGGAGGCTTGTTCTCTTTCTTATGGATGGATCTTGCTTGGTAACTAGGGTTTGATCTTGCTATTTTGGAATTGGTAAGTAAATTTGTACATTTTGTTGGTGTTTTCTTCTAGTTTAAATGATAATATTGTCTCAAAAATTTGGAGTATAAGGCCATAAACCCTCCATCAAGGCTCATGTTATCTACTACTTGGTAAGCCATTTCTTTTACAAGGTTACTAGGAGGAGTAAAAAGGATTACACCCTCCTAGCCTTACCTTAGTTGGTTTTGCATGCTCTAGGGAGTAGAATGTCCTACACCCCTAGTGATGTTGTGGATCTAACTCTTATATCCAAGACTCAATTTACCCAATAGATACAAAACAATAATCTGAAAATTGCATTGGATAAATAAATTATTGTATTGGAATATGTGATTTTACGAGATATTCAAATTGTCTAAAGTGGAATCAATTCTTTGCCTTAATAGCTTGCTTGAGCCACTAGGGTGTTTTGATTGGTGAAGAAAATATTATTTATTTTATAAAATTTATGCTACATCCATTAGGGCTGCAACAAACTCATCTAAACTTATTTCTCGTATTCACGTTTCAACTATAAGAAATTGCTAATAAGGTACCATAATAATCTACTAATCTTAGCGCATCTTTTGGGTGGTCCATTTTTGGATTTTGGTGGTTGAATTTTTCTGTTGTAGTGACCTTTTGCTACAGCCATAAGGATGTCACTATATCTCTTCAATAACATTTATTAACAACCTTACTTTGTCACTAACGTCTAACTTTATCTTACTTGAGTTATACTAGTCATTGCTAGCTTAATCTCTTGCATCTTACTAGAGGTTTGGTGACATATCTAGCAGCTTCTATTATTATTTACTTTTTAATTTATATAATTTTTTAATGCTACTATACAGGAAAGAAAGCTTCTCTTTCTTGTCCATTTTAATATTAGGCTTGTGTACTTGTCTTTTCTCTTGTCATGGGTAGGTACAATTCTCTTCTACAGGTACTTAAGCATTTGACAACCATTTATGATTACCAAGACTTATTCCCAAGCCATATTCCACTTCTTAGTTTGACCTATAGGGGCACCATCTTCCATTAATACACTTTCCATCTCATTTCCCCCTAGGATCACTCGTGATACCCCCCTTGTGTAGGATTTTCTCCTTCACTAAAGAGAGGGGAGTACTCACCTAAGGTGGCAGTGGGTAGGTATTCCCATTGTTCTCACCATATTGTGGATTAGGTCGGGATTTTCCCAACCTAAAATTTGTACGATAACATTTTGGCCCCATTACTTGGGAGGATTTTGAATTCTCTTTCGTACCGTAACAACATCTTAGCAAGATTTGTTCCCAGTTCCTTTACCCCTAGCTTTCTTGATGGATCCACTTGAGGGAAGTTCCCTTTCTCTTTTCTTCCTTGATACGCTAAGACTCATGTGGCAAATCCACCATTCCAAAATCCTTCTTCTAGAAAACCCTTTCCCCTGGAAGATTCAAACCTTCCAAAATCTACCAAAGAAGGTCTCCTCTTCATTCCCCCATTTTCAAACAAACTTTCATGGCAATCTCTCGCTTGCACCAATGGAACATACTTGAGAGAATGACCTCTATAAGCCTTTAAACATGGCATCCATCATTGTATTTCCCAATACCATGCTTAAAGATATCAACAAATGGTTTCCAAAGTTTTCTTAGAACAATGTAATCACCATAGAAAAACATCTACATGCCATCGATCGAGACATCTTGAATGAAGGAGTGGAAAACAAATATGTTGCAATGAAGTTGCTAGCAACTTCTATCACTAAAGATGACCAAATGTGGTTTGACAGCTTACCAAATAATCACCTCACCACATATGAACATTTCACTAGGTTTTTAAAAAGAAAGTGGTCACTGAAGAAAGATAGTGATATGATAATGAATTAGTTCATCCATATAAAGAAAAAGTAGAATGAAACGATTAGTGAGTTTGATACCAGATTTGATAAATTGTAGAACCAAATCCCTGAGGATTTGTGACCTACCACAACAACTACTCGTCTCCTTTATGTCAATGCCTTTGAATCAAAATTTGGTTTCATCCTAAGGGACACGAAACCCCGCACTTTGGAAGAAGAAAAAGAGTATAGTGTAGACATTGAGGAGAATATTTTGTGCTCCAAGTTTGATCCTTTTAAGTATCCCCATGCCAAAATAAAACTGAAAGATAAAACAACTACAAACATTGCACCGGATCTAATTGGTCTCATAGCTTAGAAGATTAATCATATGAATACTCAATTTTTCTAGACTCAAAATAAAGATATGAGCCGGTTGACAACTTTGGAAAGGAATCAGTCTTCTCCCAGGAATCCATTCGTCACGAAAGAACCCACATGTTGGAAGGAAAAGCCTTAACAAGAGGAAAATTCTCCTGACACACTAAACCCTATCAGGATGGTGAACATGGAGGAATTACCATGGTGCTCTCCTTTCCAAGAACCTAATCCAAAGGAAGAGTGTCCAAGACAAGAAGAAGAATCTAATGACAATATCAATTTCATGTATACAATATTTTCCTTTCAGGATGATGATGATGATAGACCTGCAGGTGTTGTACAAGAAAAAATCAATGAATCCCAAAGAAAGGGAGCTAGATAAGGATGACTCAGGGCAATTATTCATTATATTGAAGATCATAAGAAATAATTGAAAAAGAGTTATATCCTGACTTATGCAAGAAGGAATAATATTCCTATCTTTCCTCCACAAAATTCAAAGAATAAAACTTTACCTCAGCCAACAAATCCAGCTTCAAATTAGTCAACGCAAACCACACCCTAACCAACAAAGAAGGTGGCCCCACCACCCCCACCTCAAGTTCAAGAATTGCTTCTAAAACCGACATGGGAGAAGAGATTCAGTTGAATATACATGTACC
>ML864801.1:0-22319 GCA_009831015.1 Picea engelmannii
AGGTCTGTATTTTTTTAACTGGAAGCTTCTCGATTTCAATAGGTTCGGGCATTGTTTCTTCACTGGTCATTGCTTCTTTACTGGCAAACTGTTCTAACTTTTCCTCTTGTGATTTCTTCTCATTCTTGAACTTCTTGATCTGTGCAACCAAGCTTTGATTATGGTTCTTTAGACGACAAATTTCTGCATCTTTATCTATGACAATTTTGTCAAAATCTTTTTGGATCTCAAGTATTGATTGTTGATTATCCCGAAGTATCATTTTTGAGATCTGATCAAGATCTTTTGATGTAGATACCAAATCTAACTTCATTGAGACGTCATGTAATGTTATTTTTTTCTTCTTGTAGGAAAACATCAAAAACTTTTTCTCAAAGTTTAATAATAAGTTACCCAATGTCTCTAACCAAGTTGAACCGAGAATTATATCAATCTCTTTTTGATATATAGTTGTAATCTCAAATTTCGATACGAGTTTATAATCTTCAAGTGTCAACTGTAAGTCCTTGATTTCATATTTATTTCCAAAAAGGCCTTACATTTCGGTTACACTTTTTTTGGGAAATATTAATTGATTCGCCAAATCGACATTGATGTGATTTTTCTTCTTATTTGGACAAATGTGGATGTTAATTTATTTTTCTTGAATGTTTCCTCTAAATATCAATAATCTGATGCATTTAGTTTGAAGATTTTTACCAGAAAATATTCCTTCCTTAAAATCCATTTTTATTTTCATCAAATACTTTGTTAAAAGATAATACCTTGAAAACTTTTATTTCCTTCCTTAGCATACTTAAGATCTCTCTTTTTTTTATTATTAAATATTCTCCTCATGAATAAAAAATTATTTTATTCCTTCCAATTTATTTTCACCGTATACTCTTCTTCACTTTAGAGTGTAATGAAGTTGGAGGTTAATAATAACTTCGTATCTGTTTATAAAAAACTTTTTAATATATCATTCACGTCTTGTTTGTATTTGGTTAAACCTTAAAGTATAAATATATAATTGACTTATATAGTCACGACTTTTTTTTTAATGTTTGAACTATCATGATAAATATATAGTCACGTCTTTTCTTGTTTGAACTGTCACGGTTGAGTTGATTGGTGGCGATTCTTTAATAACATGTCATGTTTGCCTTGATATTCTTCAATTGGGTGATGGTTGGACAGACACTACACCACGATTCGTACAGAGTAATTAATTTGCTGCACGTTGGAAAGTGTACAGACGGCTCACGGATGGTTGGAATGAAAAGTACAGCGGACGGTACGGATGCTTCAATTGTTTTGTTGCATGATGGACGGTGTACGGACGTTGAACGCGTGGAAGAAATGTTCAATGATTGTATGGCGGAGCTGATAATTGTACGACAGAGGTGATAGATCTGTACGGAATTAGATGATTGCCTTCTCTTTCATGTGTATACATATATATTTCTGATGTCTCTTCAAATTTGCAGCAAATAATTTTTAGAGAAACTCAGAAATTATTTTCCTTCAATTTGCAAGAGTAGTTTATTTCTTTCGGAATTTCTGATTTACTTCCGTATTATTCTATTTTTATTTTTTTTCTGATTCTCTTCTAAATTTGCAGCGGAATAATAATTTTTCAACAAACTGGTAAACTTGATATATTTATTTATTTTATTAATTTTTTTACTTCAAAAATCTTCTCATATAGCAGCAGAATAATAAATTATTATTATTATTATTTTCCAACGAAATTTGATTTTTTTAATGGCCAAGCGTCAGTTCGTGGTCAAAAACAACATCAGAAAAACTCCGAAGATTTTTCGGTGTGGCTAGAAGCCTATATGGCCAATGGCCGAGATCAAAAACGAAGCTCTGATATCAATGTAAAGAACCAATCTGGTTCTTATGACGGGTTCCTATCATAAATGGAATAAATAATTGTAATCCATACTGGACAAGAGAATATATTGAGTAAAAATGTATAACGATAGATGATAAATGAATAGATTATCATTACAATGATGATTTTATCATTACAATGATGATTGTGCCAAATATATAGAGAACCTAAAGGCACATATGGTGACCATCCATGAAAGGATGTGCCCGTTGGACAATTAATAACTATTTATTTTTATTATTATTATTATGATTATTATTACTTAATATTATATATATTTCTCTTCAACACGCGGCTTCTCATACTTCAGCCGCCACTTCTCTCCACTCGCGACCTCCCTGTCGATCGTGCCTTTTACTTGGCGGCTGCTCCTGCTAGTAAGGGGTTGGGTGTGGTGGCCTCCTCAACCTCTAGCAGTTGCTATCTCCCAACCAAACTGTCTGCCACTCCTCTCTACACTAACAGTCGAACCTCCCATGCATCTCATACTCCGTGACAGTGTTGGTGGTTGCTTCATCAGTTGGGCGACTGTTGGCCGGTTTCCTCCATTTGCCCAGTCGCCAGCCCTCCACTATCTCCCTCGCACGTGGCTACACCACTTACCCTGCAACGGATCTCTCCAATCGATCCACAACTATCTCAGTCATCTTCTGATATGCAGTGTTGTGCGCCAATCCTCCGCCCACCAACTGTCGTCACACTTCTACAGTAACGATCTCAGCACCCATGCGTCCATATGGCAGCCGTATCGTACGGCGACTGTCGTACATACTTAAAAAAAAAATTAATTACTCCCCGTAGCTCAATCTGTAAAATAAATTTCCCGCAAACTACAATAAAAAAAAATTATGCACTGCAAAAACGATCTTGCGCAAATCTGGATTCCCTTTCAGAGTCTCGGCTTTGATACCATGTTAATTCTTGTAAACCCAACACCCAACTAATAATCCAAATAAAATCACTTTGTTATTAGCACAGCTAAGTTATTAACAAAAAATAGCGGAAGCATTAAAACAAAAACCAATCACATTGCACAAGATATTTTTGGGTAAACAACCCTGGAAAAACCTCGAAGGGAAAACCAAATCTAAGTTTGATTTTATTATAATCCATCTTGGGCTCCCGTCTTGGGGTAATGGCCCAACGGAGGAATACAATGCAACAATAGCCTAGCCCACTTGGTTGTTAGCTCCCTTGTTGTCCCTACGGACCTTTCCTTGGCCCTACCCACTCACACTTTGATGAGCTGCTCTTCACCCACTCAATGAGATCTCATTGTTCATTCAGTGTGTCTCATCCTCTCACCTAGGCTTCTTTTTATTACATCGAGTTAACCCTAAATCCAAAACCCTAGATCTTCTCCAAAGTGATCAACGGCTAAGATCTAATCTCACGTTCACTTTAGATCTAATGGTTAGGACTTAATCAACTCACTTAAGTTACTAATGTCAACAAACTTAGGCATTTAACTTAATTAATCACATTAATCTAAAAGGTCATTCACTTTAATAATTGACTCAAAGTGAACTTCCTAAGGTTCTGAGAAGTTACAAAGACGACTTCCACATGCTAGACACCGAGCCTATGTGGAAGAACTTGTCCGATGCTAAATACATCAACATTTAAGGTGGAAGATTGTTTAGGTGAGGTAAAAAATACTAATTTCATTGCTGAAATTTTAATTGTTGCTATTGAGCAAATACACCCAAACAATGTGGTGCAAGTTGTCATAGATAATGCATGCACTTGCAAAGCCATGGGTTTGATTGCTTTCGGTAAATATAATCACATTTTTTGAACTCCTTGCATCATCCATAATTTAAATGTGATTTTAGAAGAATTTGCGGCTAAAACTTCATGGATTAAGGAGCTCACAGAGCAGGCTAGGGAAATCATAAAATTCATCACCAACCACCACTAGTCTCTAGCAATGTTTCGAGAATACTCCAAATTGGAATTGATGAAATTTGTTGAGACAAGATATGCCTCAACCATTGTTGATCAGCACTGGCAAAAAATCGGTGAGTGTCCCTAATACAACTTCTCAGTAACATTGGCAAAAAACGACAAACCGAGGCAAGCATTAAAAAACACAAAACAAATTCATTTTTTTCAATATTTTAAACATATAAACCAACAACAATATCAAATAAACATATTGGCACAGAAATATGGAAAAACACATATATATGATGTCCTGGATGCCAAAGAAAAAATGATACATCAAAGTCGATACTAAATACCGAACCCTGACAATTGTCCAATCAAGGACTCAAAAGTGGACAGCCAATACAAAATGAAAACAAATATATAAATGTATCTCATCATCATGAGTCAAAACCATGGTGTACTACTTGGCATTTGTATAGGATGGTTGAGAGGAGAGGAGTCTAGGTAGGTGTATAGTCAACAATCCATTAATAGGAAAAGTTTGTCCGCTTAGCTATGTTCATAATCCCTTTGTGGTTCTCAAGGCTTACATTGTTTGTATCTGCACCATGCCATGAATACAAACAGAAAGCAGTTGTGATCCAAACCCTAGTTCCACGCAGATGAATGTATACATAAATGCTATTGTTTTGGTGTCTTCCTCTTGAATAGTAGTTTTGCAAAAGGTGAAGGTGGTGGTCAGTTGAAGTGTAGTGCAAAACAATAATTGAAGTTATGTCCCTAAGGTTTCCTTCGACATAGATGGTGTTCTAGAATATATCCATGTTTCAATATTTACTGAATCAATAACTCCAATCCTACCCTCCAACCAAAATTTAAATCCTCATTGCACTAAATGTTGCACAGACATATAGAAGAAATGTCACTTTTCGCTAATCACCTTCCTTCAACATAAAACTGTTTTTTTTAGGCCCTTGTGGTTAGCCTACCTCGACTATATGATTTCTGACTCCCATTTTCTTCTGAATGGATGTTGAGAAACTACATACCTAGTTTGTTCAAGACCTTATAATATTCTAGTGATAAACAAGATAGTTGATAAATGTCATTTTACTTGGTCATTCAACTGAATCCACCTTATAGACAGTCATAGTGTCATGTTGTTGCACCAGCTGTTTGGAATAAAGGGAAATAAAATAATATACAAGTTTGCGAAAAAATTATTGACATTTGAAAGACTTCGTGACTTGAAATACACATATTGACCAACATCAGGAAGAATAGTTGTTGAAGAAAATTAAATAATCTATGTTAACAAAGTACAGGTATACAAAAAATTTGTAAACCCCTCAACAGTGTGACCTTTTCTTCACAACTCTAACATGACAGGTGGCTGCACTAACATAATTGCTTCTCTATTTGTACATGTTTATCTTTTGTAAAATATATGTAGTATTTTCTCAAAAAAATGCACAAACGACTAGTAGTTGCAGAAAAATCGACATATACACATCAATGAAGATTTTTGAGGAACTAGAAGGCTTCCCAACAGGTCTGTCTTTGACCTCTTGTTGGGCTCTAAGTTTACTTTATCAAAGCTGTCCTTGTTGCTGTTTTAGGACAGCAAACAGGTCTGAAATTTCTGCCAAGAATTCTGCCTTCAAACTGATGGTTAAGTGCTCTTTTAAGGTGCCCTTGCAAGTGGTTTTATAACTGATGTTAGCACATGCAAATACCATAAAACAAATAACACTCCTCTAGGATCTTTACAAGCTCCTAATGCTGATATACAACTAAGCATGCATGAAAAATGAACAAGTGTAATTTTTGGTCAACATGACCCTGGACAACCCCACCCCCTCCCCCCACCCCGGACAAAACCAGTTTGAGATTGAGATATATGTATATATATGAAGTGTCTCAAGCATGGAATACAACAAGTAAGCAAATACAATGGAACCTGTACACATAGCAAGCTCCTCTCAAGTGTTGCTAGCAAGTTCCTTGAGAAATGTGCCCAAGAAGTGTGCCCTTCCTCTTTGTTGTCCAAGCAAGATGAGCTAGTGCACCCTTGACCTTCTCTTGACTGTTTGAGAAACCCTTGCATGCAAATCTCCCTTTGAATGCTGCCTCAAACCCCCACCAACCAGATCTGCTCTAGCCTCACTCCAACACTTGCCTGCAAGCTTGCGCCCTCTCTCCACAAGTGCGCCCTCCACCAAGCAATAGCACCAACAAGCAAATAATGAAGCCTCAAGCCTCCTTGCGCCCTCCATGAATGAAGGCACCCAAGCTAGCTCCATCCAATGCTTCCATTATCATCTCCTTGCTCCTCTCCAAACTCTCCAAGTGAACAAAACAAGAATGAATGCCTCTCTCGCCCCTTGTACCCTTCTTTAGCCATCCTTAGCCAAACCTAGAGATTGATGGCCAAGATCATCGCTTGCCATCTCTAATCAATGGGTGAGATCTTCTCACAAGTATCTCACTTAGAAACCCACTTTTGGTTAAATTTCGTAAGTTTGCCTCATGTCCCTTAATTCACCCACAAAGTGAATTAATAGTCACGTTTGTCTCAAGTGACAAAATTTCACTTTTGACTTAAATCTCCTAAGTCAAAGTGAAATTACAACATAAAGGTAAAGTACAAGGGTCTAATCATTTCCCTCTTGTGGTTAGAGAGACACAACCACAAGGGGACCACTTCCCAAGATACACCAAAACTCAACAATCAAAAGATAGGATTAAGGGACTCACCAACAATGTGTAGGTTTATGCAGTTGCTTACAAATTTATTTTAATTATAAGCTCCTCAATTATCACATACAACATTACAACTAGTCTTGGGTGCAAGGTAGGATGGCCAGTACCTCCCTAAACTCTTCCCATTAACCCAAACAGGACCATTTCCCATACTCCCCAAATCCAGTGCTACAGGACTGTCACTTTCTGGGGCATCAAAAACTGCCTACAGATTGACAGAGAAACAAATCCATTACTTAGAAAGGATACTAGATGATAAAATCAATATAAACAAGGAGGGTAAGTCTTGGAATGGCGATGAGGACAATGGTTTAGCCCTCCTAAGATTGATTGTTGATGATTGTAAACGCCTTCCCTCTCATTCCCCAACAGCTACAAACACAAATGAGTAAAAAAGAAATCAGCAATTTAAGAGGCTCAAAATTGGACGTTTGATTTTTTCCCATTTTATCCAATTTTTTTAAAAATTTGTGATGTGCCAATTTTTTCCAGCCGAATTTTTGTTTAAGGTTTGGCATTGGAAAAAATTGCGATGTCACCGATTTTTCAGATATTTTTTCATCTATGCCTCAAACTTCATCATGTTGCATCACCTTGTTAGGTTAAATCTCATTAATGACTATGGTGGTTAGTAATCTTTATGCTTAGTGGAGACATTTAGATTCAAAGAGGTAAAGAATGGTGCAAAGAGTGTTAATTGAGGAGGACTGGTGGAGCAAGATAGATTTCTTGCTCATGTTCACATTACCTGAATTTGAGCTTCTTTGACAAGAAGACTCTAATAAACCCTTCTTTAGAGATGTTGAGAATGGCATGGATACCATGGTTGAGAAAACCATGGAAATTATTTCAGAAGAGGTTCCCTCTCATTTATTCGTCATGATTTTGGAGATCTTGTGAGGTCCATCATTGTTGATAGGTGCAACACTTTCAACACTCCATTGCACACTTTGGCACATGCTTTGAATCAAAAATTTTATGATGAAGACCTCACTGTTGAAAGCCAATCACCAATTCCAACAACAAAAGCAACAAAATATTCCCTGACCTCGATTTGCATAGAAGCTGGAAACAACCACTGCAAGTATTTCTTCACTCTATTCACAAACCCCGCCCCACAATTTACCCACCATTTAATTATCTCCTTTTAAACTCCACTTGATCAACCACATCCCAGTCCTATTCTTCTTCACCAATCCCTTGTTATCCTCTTTAAACATTCATGATATCCATGCCATGTTGATAGAGCTGTGAGTTCTCAAATGTAATCTAGTCAACTGCTTTAGTCAAAGTTATCAAATCCTCAGTCGACCAAGGGTCAAACCAGGACCAAACCAGAACTTGCATTTTAGTTCAATCACGGGATAACAATCAAGGACAAACAAAACCAAATTTGCAATTTAGTTCAATCACAAGATAAACAATCAATGACAAACATGAATAAGAAAATGTTGTTACCCCTCGTTTTGCATAGGGGTTGTACTAGTGAATTTCTTCACTACCCTTGTGATTTTCATAACAAAGAGCTTTGGATAGTTGGGGCATTCACTCAGTTCCATGGATTGTTGATGACATGGATGATGGCGTGCTAGAGGTTTTGAGGATGTATTGATTAATCATATGATTTTCAAGTCTCCACTCCTTACTAGATGGTTGTACATGAGGATGTATAGTTCCCTTGCTGGAGCGCCCTAGAACTTTGGCCATTGCATTGGCTTCATCATGATATTTGGCATTTTTACAATTCCCAAAGCAGTTCACAACTCTCGAGGCACTGGTCACACCACCCTAGGAAATTTGGGGCAATTCTTCATGTACCGAGACCTCTCATGACATGCCACATCATAGATCTTAGAACGCTCAAACTTTTCACACATTTGGAGGCACGTGTCACATGGTTTGATGGGACATCCACCTTGGAGGATTCATTACTTAGCCATCGGGCTTCTATTTGGCACGTGTTGACCTTCTTGGGCTTTTCTGAGGAGGTGGCTAGCATGATTTGAGGAGGAGGTTGCACATTGGAGACCTCACATATGATCGTTGGGGGGAGTCCCTTCTTTTCATGGAGATGCTTGAGTGTTATTCACATTCCACATGTTGAGGCCTTATATCATGGATCCACTTGCTTGATTTGAGGATGATGTCAACTTTGGAGGTTACTTTGCACATTGTATCATGCTTGTTGATGGGACGTCTCATCTTGGAGAAGATATACGAGGTTTCAAACCCTAGATGTAGGGTTGCATTGCACATTTTGAGGACGACCTAGCTTCAAGAACAGTTATCTTTTGCAGAGTGCCCAGAATTTTATCAGATCAATGCCAAATGATGAATGACCACGAGATTTCCAAAATGTGGTCATAATAAAAAGTCAAGAAAAAATTGGAATAGTTATGGTGTTTTTAAAATCTACCATGGGAAAAATTTTGTCGCAATTTTGACCACTCGTTGGAGGAACGCCCCACATCTTTTGCTTGAGCATTTTTCTTATTTGGGGAGTTCAATGTTGATATGTGCCCATGGTGAAGAGTGCCCTAGCTCTTGAGACAACATGGCCCATAAATTTTTTATGCATCTATTAAGGCCCGTCCACCCTTGGAAAGCTACACATCCACCTTGGAGGAGATCTTCGAGGTTTTCATTACCTGCTTTAAGGAGTTGATTGTGGATCTAACCACTTGGACGCCTTTGGAGGCTAGACGTTGCACCTTTGACTCATCTTCTTCCCTCTTTGATGGAGATGTCCCACTCTATTGGGTCTATTTTGGTTGGAGTATTGTACATGTAGCTTGACCACCTCATTATTTTATGTATTGTTGACTAGTTAGTTGGAGGAAATAACTCTTTGTTCTTCCCTAAGCTAGATCTAAGAATTTCACATGAGATATCATTGTTATATTGTAAAGGAAGTTGAGCTAAACTCTACATAAAGAGTAACCCCTCATTTGCACTCATGGTTGGATTTTTGGAGCTTCCACTCCTTGGAGCTTAATTGACATATCTTTCTTGGAGTAACGGTTGTGTAAAGGTTTCTTTCTTTGTGGATGTTGGTGTCAATTCTTGAAGCTTCTCTATCTTGGTTCTTATTTGGTGCATAAAGATTAATGGTGAAATGCTCAAGTCTTCTACAAGATAACTACATCGATCTGTTGAAGGGATTTTTCTACCTTTAGAAGGAAGGCGTTTTAGGGTAACTCCTCTCCTTCATTTGTTGGTTTGATAATTATTTGGTGCCTTTTTTGTCTATCCATCTTGGAACACTAGCAAGAAGTATTGAGTATGTTTATCAAGCTATAGTTGATCTTGTTGGTAAAGGTTGCTCCCTTGCAGACCCCTTCTTGTTAGGCCTTGGTCTTCATTGCCAATCTTGATTAAACAAGAGATTAATCTTCCCCTTTGGTTCTAATCTCTTATTCCTAATCCTTCAATTAAATTCCTAATCCTTGAACGAAATAGTCCAATTCTTAAGAGGGGTTTTTTTCTTGACTCGATAAGCCCCTTCTGATTCACCTTGACTCCATTGCCCTTGTTGGATTTGGCACCAATCTCTACGTCCTTCCATATCCTCTTTTAAAATCCTAAGAACCCCAAAACATTGTTTTACTAAAGCTACTCTCACTTCACCTTGTGCCTCATTGCTTAGCTTTAGTAATCCTATTAGGTATAACCCCCTTGACCCAGAGGAGAGTCGACCTAAAGTGAAGAGGATAGGTTGCTTAGGTGACAATGGTGATTGTCCTAATAGACCCTTAAGTTGTACATTGTGGATTAGGGATTTTATCATTAAGTACAATTTGGGAGGTGTTACCTCTCCAAGAGGTAGCAAATGTTTTTACTTGGCTACACCATTGTAAGCCTAAGGATACAAGTTAAAGCCATGTAAACCATAGTGGATGATTTTGTAGTGGCCTCCCAGACTTAGTCCGATCATGATCAGTCCCCTTATGTCCTCGTCTCAATGTCTCGTCCTAGATAGGATTGGAGGCCTTCGCACGGATCTATGGGGACACATGATTGTGTGGAGCCACAGGTCTTATGTAGGGGTGATTGCAGTTTGTGGGGCCTAGTCCGGTCCATATCATGCACACCTATGTCTTTCCATGTGGTTATTTTATATTGAGTGTGTAGGCATCTCTTGGCCATGGTGCATTATCATTTTTGTTCCCAACATTGCAATCTCACAAAGTTTTCATCATTGCAAGTCTTTTGAGGCAACGGCTCCCGAGGCAAAAATACAACATGGGTTCAAAATGATCAGAAAAAATTCACAAGCGAAACCCATATTGCAAAATGTTGATTGATGAAGTATTGAAGGAGATATTGCCTCTTAAAGACAAATTGTCCCACTCCTAAAAATTCGTTGGGCACATATTCCAAAGTCAAATGGTCAAAGGAATGAGACGTTGGGGTTTACTAACCTTGGAATAATCTTTGGCAAGTCAAAGATTCTCTCTCCACATGCAAAGTAATTAATTGTGTCCACCAAATGACCAGATCGTCCTCTGTTGAGATAAATCGTAACCTCTTATTCATGAATTTGAAAAGTCAAACTAGTCGTTGAAGAAGGAAGAATCAATGTGAACAAATGTTCACTGTTTTAGCACATTTTTTAAAGGGAATTTGTCCCCAAAGTAGAACGTTGTGCTTACTCCACCAAATCGCACCATTCTCAAGGACATATAATTTCCCTTCCTTGTAGGGCGCACCTCTCATGTGGACAAATCAATGGTCAAATATTCTAAAAATGGATTTTATCCCATTTTGACCATGGAGTGATGTAATAAAAATATATATTCAATGGTTTAGCCTCCAACCAATTGTGGATGAGCAAACCAAGACAAATATTATTTTATGAGGGAGGTAGAAACTAGTCGTTAGAATAAAAACTATATAAGGCTAGCCCCTCTTCTCATTTGATGTTGTTGAAACTTTGTGAGATCATAATGCCAAATTTTGGAACTCAATTCTCTTGTGTCATTGTGGATTGTTGTTAAAATTAATGCAACTGCAAGAGCCATTCTCCGGGAGGATGGCAAAGACCCTAGTTGTGAACTAGGGCCCCCAATACACCCATGGGGTTCTTGGTCTAGGACCAAGCAGTTAGAGCCATGGAAAAACACCCTAGTTGGGCCCCCAGTGTATTTATGGGGTTCTTGGTCAGGAACCAAGCAGTTTGATGGTATAATTCCCTAGATGTGTTCCATGGAATCCTTGCTCAGCGCTTGGATTGATCCTTGGTTGTGTACCTTGGTGGTTAAGACCCTAGTTGTGATCTAGGGCCCCCAAATGTGTTCTAGGGTATCCTGGTCTAGGACCATGCAGTTTCTTGGTTAAGTACCAAGCCGAGATGATGTGTGACCTTCTTCTCTCTCGGGATGGTCCATGTGACCTAGGAGAAGTTAAGAAGAAGGGCATGATCACATCATTGACCCTCCTGGTATGATGGGATGATAAAATCTTATAACTTATATCATGAGACTCATCTGGACAAATCTACCATTAAAGAAGGACTTAATCGTTGACTTTGTCTTATTGTTTATTAATGAAACCCCCTTGCTTGAGTCTTGTCCCCCTTAATTGTTGATGATGTGTTAGTTCGATTCTTTACTTCTTCCTAAAGAACGTTGGTCGCCTTGATCTTGAAACCTTTCTCATCGACTTGTTTTATTCCCTTGTTGACTTTTGTGATTTGCCATTTAATATTTTAAATTGTAAAATATTATTTCTTTAATTGTTAGGTACTAAACCTAACCCTAAAGTTATGCCAAGAGGACTAATATGTTAGCCCTAACCTACCTACCTAAAACTATAAAAAGAGTGACCTATTCCTCATTTGTCACGCTCGCTCTCTCTTAGCCGAATTGAAGACTAAGGTTTTGCTGCAGCTCTTCTGGATAGGGTTATGAGGTTTTGTTGTGGCTCTTCTAGATAGGGTTATGAGGTTTTGTTGCGGCTCTTCTGGATAGGATTATGAGGTTTTGTTGCGGCTCTTCTGGAAAACGTTACTAGGTGGTTGCAGCTCTTCTCGACAGGTCTATTTGGGTCTTCTCAACTCCTTCTTTGTGTGTTTCTGGTCTGCTCCAGCTACCATGGGTTTACCCCTATCAACCTTGACTGTCTTAGACTGTCGGTGACCTGTAGAAGACTCTCCCGACCAGCCGTAAAGAGATTTTTTGTTGTTGTTTGGTGTTCTGGTATCTTCTTGTTGGTTTGTCAAGTGTCGCCTTGTTGTCTAGATGATGTTGCCTTAACAGTTTGTTGGTGCTGCCCCTGTGTATTGTCTTACCTTGTCTACTAGCAGTCCTAGTTTCATTGTGAACCGGTTTGTTAGGGTTGCTCTGGAATTGCTAGTATTTGAAACAGATTTCTGTGGGCTGGAAGTATTAAGGTTGTTTGTGGTTTCTTTTCCAGCCCTAGGTTGGACAGTGTTGTTTTGCCTTCAGCCCTATTACTTGACAGTGGCATGATCTTGAGATTCTCAGCCAACTGAGTTGTTTTCTAGTTTACTATCCTAAAAGTTCTTCTTGGCATTTGTCCCTATGATCATGATGAGATCTACCCTGAGGGTTTGATCCATGATCCATTAAGCTTTTTTTATCATACATTAAGGAAGATAACAGCAAGCATATCAGGTATTTGAATCCTTGTTCTAGCTAAGGTAATACTCAGATCTATGTTATGCTACTTACTGATTTGTGTTATTAAATTATGCAACAGAAATTTTAATGTGTTGTTGATCCAAAATTATAGTAGCAAATGATTGGAAATTTATAAAATTATTTATGTTTCTAGCTAGTCTACTTTTTGCCCTAAAATTCGAACATGGTATTAGAGCTTAGGGCGTGAAAGGAGCTCATTTGTGACAAACTTTTGAGCCTGCATAGATTCTCTACTAAGGGTGTGCTTTTCAGATCAGCATAAAGGTTGTTTTGCATCAGATCTCTCCTATAAACAATCTTCAGTATGCTTTCTTCTTCAGTCAAAGCAGAAGATAGCCTTGAAAGGGCTTCAAACTTCAATGCCTGGAAGGGTAGGGTCTTTAATATCCTGGAAGAAAGTGACTTGGATGAGCTGGTTACCAGAATGATGGAAGAACCTACTTCAAATGCAGGAAGAGCAGCCTTTAAGAAGAGGCAGGCCAAAGCCAAGAGGTTCATTTTTGACTCAGTTAAAGATAGTATGATGCCTCTTATTGCTCACCTAAGGACAGCAAAGGAAAGCTTTGATGCCCTAACCAACTTGTATGAAAAGAAGGCCCCAACTGAGAAGAGGACCTTGAAGAAACAACTACATACATTAAAGATGGGAAAGGATGAAACCATCTCTGCCTTCTTTTCCAAAATTGCCCAAACAAGAGATCGGCTTGCAGCAATTGGAGTTGTAGTAGATGATGATGACCTTGTACAAAGTTCAAACAGCAGTAGATGGACTTCCAGAATCATGGAAGACATTTCTCTCATCTGTAAATGGAAGAGAAGTTCAACCCAACTTCGAGAGATTATGGCATGATTGCTTGGAAGAAGAGAGGAAACTTAAAAGCAGAAATGAACCCTCCACTGTGAAAGACCATGCTCTTTCAGCCAAAGCCAAGAAATGGAAGAAGTTTCCTCAGCATAAAGGTAAAGGTAAGAAACTTCAAGGTAAGCACTCTCATCCTCACTCTCATTTATCTAAAGTAAAATGCTTTAATTGTAACAAGCTAGGTCATTATGCAAAAGACTACAGGAACCCTCCTTCACAGCAGAAACGGAAAGGCAGGTTCCATGCTTCAGTTGCAACTAAAGAAGAAGAGCCTCAAAGAAAGAGAACCAGACCTGTTTCTAAAGAACAAGAACAGCGCAGAGAAAGTTATCTTGTTTCAGCTCTCTCCGGTGTTGTCACCAAATCAGAAGAAATTTGGTTTGTGGATAGCGGGGCCTCCAATCATATGACTGGCTTCAAACAGAACCTTGTGAACTACCGAGATAAGAAGTTCAATGTGAAATTAGAATTGGGTGATGATGGCACTTATGCCATCAAAGGAGTTGGATCAGCCTCTTTTCAGCTTCAGTCAAGTAATGTATTTCATGTTGAAGAAATTATTTATGTTCCTGGCTTAAAGAAAAATCTTATTTCAGTTGCAGTTATAGAAAGTAAAGGGTACACAATAGCCTTCTCCAAAGGAAAGGCTCTTATGTGGCCCCTAAATGAAAGTATGAGCTTAGCCATGATAATCGGAGTCCAAGAAGGTGGACTTTAAAAAATCTCTAGTCAAGTTATTCAAGCATTAGCTCATGAGATGATCAACCCCTGCGAACTATGGCACAGAAGGTTTGGACATCTCAACTATAATGCTCTCTCAGGTTTGCAAAAGATGGTAATAGGTATGTCGGTTTTTCCTTTTGAGTATGATAGTATTTGTAGAGGTTGTGCTCTTGGTAAAAATACAAAGAAAGCTTACCCTCATAGTAATAGAAAAACTAATGGTATCTTAGATCTTATTCATTCTGATCTCTATGGACCTATAACTGCTCCGTCCATGAATAGTTGTCTTTATTATATCATTTTTATTGATGACTGCTCTCATAAAACCTGGATTTATTTTCTGAAAACTAAAGATGAATCCTTCAGTAAATTTCAGGATTTTAAAAATCTTGTTGAGACTCGAACAAGTAGTCATATCTGTGTTTTCAGAACAGACAATAGAAAAGAGTTTGACTCCCACAAGTATGATGATCTCTGTCGGACTTCTGGGATTAAGAGGGAGTTGATCGTGCCTTATAATCCCCAGTAGAATGGGGTTGCAGAAAGAAAGAACGGGACAATTTGTGAGGCAGCCAGAGCTAAGATGTATGATCAAAATATTTCATTGTCTCTTTGGGCCGAAGCTGCAATTACTGCAGTCTATATTCAGAACGGGTGTCCTCATAAAGCCTTGGAAGAGAAAACTCCAGAAGAAATCTTCACGGGTAAGAAGCCTTCAATTGATCATTTGAGAACTTTTGGTAGTCCTGTCTACATTCATGTGCCAAAAGAAAAGAGGACTAAGTTAGAGCCCTTTGGAAAGAAAGGCATTTTTGTGGGGTACAGTGAGACATCAAAAGAAGGCACTTTTGTGGGGTACAGTGAGACATCAAAAGCATATCGAATCTATGTGTCAAGACAAAAGTATATAGAAGTCAGTAGAGAGGTGATCTTCCATGAGGAAGTTGTCTTTCGTCGTTCCAGAGAGCTTCCCTATGATACAGAGGAGCTGGAAGCTCCATCTTCAGAACCTTCAGATTCACAACTTTCAGATGAGCAGAGGGAGGAGGCCAGTGAGCCTTCAATGGACCCCATAAGGGATTCTATTGAGTTTCCCCTAGAGAAACCTCCTGCCAAAAGGAAGACAGCATGGTGTCGTGAAATTTTAAAGGAAGCAGAAAAGCATGCAACACCTAAAGGTACTTTATGAGAAAGCAAGAAACCAGATAAGTATTTAGGTTTAATAGCTCGGTTGAATCTTGTGATTGACTCTGAACCTTCCACTTTTGATGAGGCTGTCAAACATAAAGTGAGGAAGGATGCCATCATAGAAGAATACGAGTCAATATTGACGAATAATGTATGGGAAGTGGTCCCAAGACCTCAAGGAAAATCAGTAGTAACCTTTAAATGGATTTACAAAATAAAGCATGCAGCAGATGGCAGGGTTGAAAAATTCAAAGCTAGATTTATGGCTCGTGGTTTCTCTCAAAAAGAGGGAATTGATTATGATGAGATTTTTTCTCATGTTGCCAGGTATACTTCTATCAGAGTCATCATCTCTCTTGCTTCAGTCTTCAATTGGAAACTTCACCAAATGGATGTTAAGACTACCTTTCTTAATGGTGAAGTTGAGCAAGAAGTTTATATCGAGCAGCCTGAGGGTTTTGTGATCCATGGAAGGAATCTCATATCTGCAAACTCAAGAAAGCCTTGTATGGATTGAAAAAAGCTCCGAGAGCTTGGTATGGGAGAATTGACAGTTTTCTTCAGAGTCTTGGGTTCTACAAGAGTATAGCAGATCCTAATCTTTATATAAAGATTGTGAAGAATCATCCTGTTATCTTGGTTTTATATGTGGATAATTTGTTCCTTACTGGAGAGGAACATCTGATAGCTCAAACTAAGAGGGAGTTGTCAGCAGAGTTTGAAATGAAGGACTTGGGTCTTATGCATTACTTTCTTAGTTTAGGTGTGGCAAAAACATGGTGAGATCTTTCTCTCACAAAGTAAGTATGTAGTTGATGTACTTCTTAGATTTGGGATGTTGTACTGTAAGTTCATGACCACACCTATGATTTCTAACATGAAAACGTTACATCATCAAGCTACAGGTTCAGATCTAGAAGACCCTACAGTATATCGTCAGATTATTGGGTCCTTGATGTATCTAGTATACACCAGACCAGACATTAATATGGTTCCTGCTAAACATATTCTCAGATATGTCTGAGGGACTATAGCTTATGGGCTCAGATACACCTCTAGTGGAGGTTTAATGCTTCATGGCTATATAGATTCAGATTGGATGGGCAGTACAGTGGACCAGAAGAGCAGTTCCGGATATTGTTTCAGTTTGGGTTCAGCTATGATCTCTTGGTCCAGCAGGAAGCAGGGCTCCATAGCCCAAAGCACTGCAAAGGCAGAATACATTGTTGCAATTGTTGCTAGTAGAGAAGCAATGTGGCTCAAAAAGCTACTCCCAGATTTGTTTAGTGCTGAGCTGGAACCAGTGTTGCAGGAAGCTTCCCCCCCCCCCCCCCNCCCCGAAGCTCGATCTGAGCGGGTGCGTCCAGAAAGCTTCGTCGAAAGCGCGCTTCAGAGCAAATTTGGACGCTTCCTGGTCTTTTGGAAGCTCCACGCTTCCAAGGACGCTTCCTGAGCGCTTTCGTAGGCTTCCTAGGAAGCTTCCCAGGTTCGGTATGTTTTGCAATTCACCAAGCCAATTTATCACATGATCAAGTTTGCAAATTCAAATCAACCAATCATTTGGAAAGTGTATGAGCAAATGGATAGCATGCTAAGGTAGATTAAAAACATTGTTGAGCCTAAAGATGTCAACCTCTATAATCATATTCGTGTAGAGATGGAAAAACGATGGGAAATGTTAAATATTCCACTACATGCCTTAGCATATGTGATAACACCTAAATATTATCATGTATCATGGCTTTCATCAACAACACCTAGTGGTGGGTCCAAGAAAAAACCACACCAAGATCAAAAGGTTCAAGCCAGTTATATGAAAGCATTAGAAAAATTGATCCCGGATGAGCAGTGTGACAACGTAATTAGCAACTAGCTTTAAACTTTATTGTTTTAGACCTTTCGGTCTTCATACTTCAGTGTAGATGGCCTATTTTGTAAACATAACTAATTAGTCATGAATCATGTTATTGTTGACAGTTGTTGGATATGTGAATTCATTTCATAAGTTTATGGTCTACTTTCTATTATATCAATATGGCTTAAAAATTTGTATGTTGGTTTGTAATTTTGTAATTGTTAGAATCTAAATGGTTGATGCTCGAATGATTAATCATTGATGTACTACGGATGCCATTTCTATCTATATTGATGTACAAATATGCATGTTTTCATATATTCTCCAGCTAATTTGTCTTTCTGCATGTTTTTTGAATATAAACGCAATATATATACAAATATATATATATAACATACGCTTCTGGGATGCTTCGCTTTCGAGGATTTTTGGAAAATGACGCTTCTGAGACGCTTCGCTTCCGAGGATTTTTGGAAAATGACGCTTCTCCAGCTTCGTGCAACATTGGCTAAAACCCACAATAATTCATTGTGATAACCAGAACTGTATAAATCTCTCCGAGAATCATGTGTTTCATGACAGATCGAAACACATTGAGATGAGATATCACTATGTTCGGGACATGGTGCAAAAGAACATTCTTAGTATTCAGTATGTTCCGACGGCGGAACAAACTGCAGATATTTTGACCAAGCCCCTGTCGTTGACAAAGTTTGTATACTTTCGAGACAAGCATGGTGTTGCTGAGAGGGAGTGTTAAAATTAGTCGAGCTGCAAGAGCCATTCTCTGGGAGGATGGAAAAGACCCTAGTTATGATCTAGGGTCCCCAGTACACTCTCGGGGTTCTTGGTCTGGGACCAAGCAGTTAGATCCATGGCAAAAGACCCTAGTTGGGCCCCCAGCGTATTTCTGGGGTTCTTGGTCAGGGACCAAGCAGTTTGATGGTATAAGTCCCTAGATGTGTTCTAGGGCCCCTGGATGTGTTCCAGGGAATCCTTACTCAGCGCTTGGATTGATCCTTGGTTGTGTATCTTCGTGGTTAAGACCCTAGTTGTGATCTAGGGCCCCCAAATGTGTTCTGGGGTTTCCTGATCTGGGTTCAAGCAGTTTCTTGGTTAAGTACCAAGCCGAGATGATGTGTGACCTTCTTCTCTCCCGGGATGGTCCATGTGACCTAGGAGTAGTTAAGAAGAAGGGCATGATCACATCATTGACCCTCCTCGTATGCTGGGATGATAAAAGCTTATAAATTATATCATGGGACTCATGTGGACAAATCTGCCATTAAAGGACTTAACCTTTGACTTCGTCTTATTGTTTATTAATGAAACCCCCTTGCTTGAGTCTTGTCCCCCCTAACTGTTGATGATGTGTTGGTTCGATTCTTTACTTCTTCTTAAAGAAAGTTGGTCGCCTTGATCTTGAAACCTTTCTCATCGACTTGTTTTATTCTCTTGTTGACTTTTATGATTTGCCATTTAATATTTTAAATTGTAAAATATTATTTCTTTAATTGTTAGGTACTAAACCTAACCCTAAAGTTATGGCAAGAGGACTAATATGTTAGCCCTAACCTACCTACCTAAAACTATAAAAAAAGTGACCTATTCCTCACTTGTCACACTCACTCTCTCCTAGCCGAATTGAAGACTGAGGTTTTGTTGCGGCTCTTCTAGATAGGGTTATGAGGTTTTGTTGTGGCTCTTCTGGAAAAAGTTACTAGGTGGTTGCGGCTCTTCTCAACAAGTCTATTTAGGTCTTCTCAGCTCCTTCTTTGTGTGTTTCTGGTCTGCTCCAACTACCGTGGGTTTACCCCTATCAGCCTTGATTGTCTTAAACTGTTGCTAACTTGTAGAAGACTCTCCCAGCCAGCCATATAGGGATTTTTTGTTGTTTGGTGTTCTGGTACCTTCTTGCTGATTTGTCAAGTGTTGCCTCTCTGTCTAGATGATGCTACCTTAACAATTTGTTGGTGTCGCGCCTGTGTGTTGTCTTACCTTGTCTACTAGCAGTACTAGTTCCATTGAGAACAGGTTTGTTAGGGGTATTCTGGAATTGTTGGTATTTGAAACAGATTTTTGTGGGCTGAAAGTATTAGGGTTGTTTGTGGTTTCTTTTCCAACCCTAGGTTGGACAGTGTTGTTTTTCCATCAGCCCGATCACTTGACAGTGGCATGATCTTGAGATTCTTAGCCAGTTGAGTTGTTTTCTGGTTTACTATCCTAAAAGTTCTTCTTAGTATTTGTCCCTATGATCATGATGAGATCTACCATGAGAGTTTGATCCATGATCCATTAAGCTTTTTCTGAGCATACATTAATGAAGATAACAGCAATCATATCAGGTATTTATTCCTTGTTTTAGCTAAGGTAATACTCAGGTCTATGTTATGCTACAACTGATTTATGTTATTAAATTATGCATCATAAATTTTAATGTGTTGCTAATCCAGAATTATAGTAGCAAATGATTGGAAATTTATAAATTTATTTATGTTTCTAGCTAGTCTACTCTTTGCCCTAAAATTCTAACAATTGTCTACTATATTGTTTTCTTTTCTAGGTCTTGGATTATTTTAATTGTGCTTTGACAAAGGTTCCTTAGGAGAATTGCAAGAGGTGACCAATCAATCCATTGAGGGGCTACATAGTCAAGTGGAAGAAAGAAGAAAGACTTCCGTCTCCTTACTTTCTTTGTGGGCTCTTAGTGTAACACACCCAAGTTGTTGGACCTACTTTTTTGGCAGTAGCTTCAACCAAGTGGTATGTTATCACTTTGACCCTAGTTGATTGGTTGTCTTGGAGACCATCATGTAGAGGAGCTCTCCTAACAAATCCAAGGAGGAACCCATCTCTTATTGAATTTCTAGCATTGGGGGCAATAGTCCTTCGACTCCAAACCCAATAGACTAAAAATCCATCCAGACCAATCTTAAGCTTGCGAGGTCATAATCTCTCAAACTAAGAGACATGTTAAGGTAAAAAGGTAAAGGTAAAAAAATCTTTCAATTTCTTCAATCAAATAAATTTCAAAATATTTTAAATCATCTTCTATTACAAAAATACAAAAAAAATCATACCCTAGCTTTGCTTTCTATTTTTTTTATCTTTCATAAGCTAGTAGATCTTGGGGTTTTTGTTTCTAGGGAACTCCCCTACCCTAAGATACATATTCCCTTGAGTTTTGTTTCATTGAATATCTTTTACAAGGGTTTTCTTGAGAAATAGTGTGCAGGTATGTGTTATTACAGCCAAGAAAACTTTCAGATCTACACTCTTGTGAACAAGTAAAAGGGTGTGTATTGTAAGTATTCACTTCATAAACCCTTATACATTCATTCTAGATCTGATTTATATGTTTTATCTCTATTTTCTGGTCAATATAGAGTGAAACTACAGCCCAACAAGTAATTTTATTGGCTATAGCAAATCTTCGATTTTGACCCTAGGGGGAATTGAACTCCATTTTTGCAAAAATAATTTCTAGCCAGCTAGAAATTGATTTTGCAGCAGATTTGAAGGCTATAGGGCACAAGACTCACTTGTACTTTGCTACCCTACCCTCCAAACCCACAGATCTAGTGATCTAGTGTATTCTACAATTGTGGGAGACCTCAAAAGGCCATTATCTTGTCGTTTTTCTACGTATTATACTGTTTTTGCAGGTCTGATCTAACAGGACAGCAAGGAAACTTTTCATTTCCAGCCACTTCTTACAAGGTATTCACATTGCAAATCGTCCAAAAAGTGGTAAGAATATTCACCCCTCTCTTTTGTACTTTTCAAAGTTAGTATTTTGAGGATTAGGGGTAATTTAACTTGTTCTTTGGTCACTTTATTTTCTGCATTATCTTTTATATAAGCAAGCATTTAAAACAATTAACTCTTACCTTCACCTAGTGTACTTTGTTTAGGCACTGGTCTTGATACTCTTTGTGGTGAAGTGATAGTTTACGGGAAGCCTCTCAAAGCCTCTTAGCGTAGGAGTTTGGCTCAAACAAGGAAGTATAGGTATTGTGGTGACATTGGGCACCTATCCCCTATGTTGCTACCATAGCAGACTACAAACCTTGGTGGTCTACTAGTTTGGACAATAACAGGAGGCAACACAAGTGATTTGATGGCAAACCATGTCTTGTAACTAAAGTGGGGAACCTCAAGACAGTGTTGAATATATCGGCGTTATATCGGAAATTTCGGATGTGTCGCCGACATTTTCACCTGGCCAAAATTTTCTTCCGAATATTTCGCGAAACTTCCGAAATTTTCAATGTGTCGCGACACATTCACTAACTCACGACATTTTCTCAATGTGTCGCGAGTCGATGGAATATGTCGGCCTGCTTAAATGTTTTAGCAAATAAAAAGCGCGTGAGGGGTTTTACTAAAATTCTTAATGGTAATGTAAAATTCTTAAAGTGACATTCTCCTTTATCTTTCATTTTCATCCTTTTACTTAAATTTTTAACATTACCATTAATTGTTTCAGGATGT
>ML864802.1:30613-44087 GCA_009831015.1 Picea engelmannii
CCAAGCCATGCAAATGAGGTGATGTGGCTAAGGGATGTCCAGACATACGGGTAGAGTGAGAGCCAGGGATGCATGATATTACCTGTGGGTGCCTTTGTAGAAGGCGAGTTGTACCCGTCATGGATGCAATTTTTTCCAAGCCCATTCTTTCCTTTATTCTTTTCTTTATTTGTTTTTTCTTCTTCTTTTTCTTTTTATTCAAGGTCTGACCGGAGGACACTGCCTTGGCATTGTGACCAGAGCTGACAGTGTTACCCACAAGTACTTTCACAGAGATGAGAAGGTTGGCTCGTTATGAGACCCCATTTCCCTTGGCCATGCAACCAAAGGTCATTGCCCTGGCATGGTAACCAGATAATGGCAATGTCATACTATTAGGTACCCATGAACCTAATAGGCTAGCTCGTGATGAGACCCCCTATCCTCTTGGCTAGGTCTTGTTTATTATTTTTTGGGTCCCTCTTGTTTCTTGCTGAGAGGCTTTTTATTGCCTTCTCGGGGATCCCTGGGCGAGGCATCTCGAAGTTTTACTTTTAGGCTTTTATCTTTTACCAGTTGCTTTCACCTTCTGGGCCTTTAGCCCCTTCTTCCCACAAGATAAGGTGCAACCCTACAAACAGGTCAATCCAATGCTCGGACAAGGGGAATGGGATAAATGAGCGGGAGATAAGATGAAGAAGTGGTAGTATGATGGGAGCGGACGATGGTTCTTCAGAAATCCCCCCGGTGGCAAACCAAAACCCATGGGTAGAGGCTTGCTAGGATGCCCTGTCAATCTCCCCAAAAATGGTCAAGTGGGTTAATGTAAGATCCAAGCAGTCATCAGAGATAAAAGGAGTCAGATGCATATATCCAAAGGTTATAATGATCAAAAGTGACACATACCATGATACCTGCACCAATTACCTCATGGAGCAAGAGCCTTCTCCGATACAAGACCAAGCCGATGGTGATGGATGTTGTTGTTGTTGACAAGATGAATCTGATGAAAGAAGAAAAGGATGGGCCCCTCCAGGGCCATGCTCAGGTCAATCCTGCTCTCGGTACTCCATGTCTAGGACCTGTGGGCCTCGAGACATGATCTCCTAGCTATCCCTAGAAATCGGGGTTAACATCTGGCTCCAACTCGGGGACATGTGCTCACCGTAGAGCGCATGAGAACCTCAGCATCTCTGGCATAACCTGCAGACCTGCTCAACTCGATAGGGGCATCAGCAACAAAAATGGGGCGGTAATGCCACCCCAGCATATATAGACACATATATATAAACTGAAATAAAACAATCAATATGAAAATGTGAAAGCAATCTAGCATGAAATGCAAACGGTATAATACACGAAGAATGCCTACTTACCTGTACTTACCTATGAAGTCAGGCCCCCCCACCTTGGTGGGGTTTAAGGAGGTGCCCGCTGATAGGTAATGGGTGCCTTCTTCCTTCTAAAGTGGATAAGTAGTATGAGTTATCAACTAATTCCATTCCAACTTTGAAGGGTCTGAGCCATGACTGTGTGCTTCCTTTTACATTAGTTGGCTCTCCTTTCTGGGTATCCCACATCCATACCATATCTCCCTCCTTATACTTTCTGACTTTGTATTTGGTCGTTCCCTTAACAACCCTGATGTATTGTACTAAGGGAGGTGGGTGGGCTTCTGCTGTAAAAACTTCTTGTTGAGACGGGTGGATCTGTATGTCATCTTCATGTTTCTTTAATATTTTTATCATCCCAATTTCTTTGTTCTTAAATTCATCTAGGAGTTGTTGGTATTCTTCTTTCTTGGGCCATTCGATTTGATCAAAGTCTTCCTCTGTTGCAAAGTGCATGTCTTCTGGAGAATATTTCTGAAGAGTTTGTATCATCTCGCTCTGCGCTCTGTCATTATTGACGAGATGAATAATATCCTGCACATGGTCCCCAATTATTGGCACATTGAGTAGACGTCCCACCGTTCCATTTTTCAAAGGTAATCGCAAAAATGTGAGGTCCATCTCAAGGGAGCCACCTATCATTGCACCAAACTTCCTAGATAATAACATTCCCCACACATCTGGGACATCAACCACCACAATGTCAATGTGGACTGTCTTCTCTGGATACTCCTTCAAGTGCACTTCAACATTTTCAACCACCCCATGTGTGGGTATTGCTTTAGATTCGAAACCACATACATTCATGTAAGGTCGTGTGACCTTCAAACCCACTTGTTGCATGACTTTAAGCGACATCATGTTGGCACCAGCACCTGTATCTAGCATGCAATTATTGAGATTTTTGTCGTTCATTGTCAAAGTCATGAAGAAAGGAGGGTTTTCACCATATTGGACCCTGAAATGATCAGCTTGCAACATAATAGGGGGGTCCCTAGGCTCATATGATCCTGAAAAGAAAGTATCAAAGCGTTCCTTGATGGACGGGATCTTGATTGCTTCTCTCAAGGGGACATTTACTTGCATCTTTGATAACGCCCCTTCGAAGTCAAAATTTAGGTCAACCTTACCAGCCTTGGATGTCTTGGGAAGAAGTATCTCCAGGGGTGGGGGCTTTGCCTGATCAGTAGCAGGTTGTTTTGAGTTCTTCCTTATGTATACCTGAAATTCTTGTTTCTTTAGCTTTTCTCATGATTCCTGATCCAGGTTGTTTATTACTGCCATCCTTGCTTCTCTGGTTGCTTCCTTCACAGCTTCTTAATGTTCTATATCTGTGATATTTATCTGAGGAAACTCCATGAAACAATCCATGTTGTTGATTTGTTGATGGCTAGCGTTATAAGGACATTCATGCTCCCAATGTGCTTCACTGCACTCCAAGCACTAGGGATTTTCATCAATAATGTTTGTAGGGGCCAAGGTATTTGGAACTTCATGCTCATTCTTTGGTTTGTAAAATTGGCTCCCTTTCTGGAATTGTCCTTTGTACAGGGCCCTGGGTGCTTGGATCTGAGACTTTTCGAGTCTGGCAATCTTGCTCATCATTTCCTCTTGATTCTTTATGATGCCATCCATGGAGGCTTGTAGCTTGTTGATATTGGTACATAGATATGAAGTAGGCTCAGCATTGTGTACTGTTTTCTTCTTAGTGTCTATTCTCGCCCTTGGGTTAGCAAAAGGTTCAATTTTAGATGAAAGGAGGTTCCCTTCTATCTTGGTAGTGAGCTATTGGGCTTCTTGAATGGACTGGGGGGTTTTGTCTCTAAGAAGATACCCTAGTTGGCCATTGAAAGATCTGGTGTAAATATGGACAAGGTAGTCATTTTTCGGGTGTTGGCTTGCGGGAATTCTTTGTAGCAATGACTCAAATTTGGTGTGAAACTCCTGAATGGACTCATTTTCATACTTAGCAAGGCTATTTAGTCATGTGAGAAGCATATTAGAGTCTTCTTTGATACTCCATCTTTTGAGAAATGCCTCTTCAATTCTATCCATGGTCTTGATGCTTCCATTGGGGAGGCTTAGGTACCAGCGCCTTGAGGCATCATAGAGAGTAGTAGAATACAACTTCATGACCAAATCTTCAGCATCATCATTGATGGGGTGAAGCTGAAAGAATGCCCAAAAGTTGCTCATATGCTCTTTGGCACTGATTGCATCAGTACCGGTGAATTTAGGCAACCACTTCTCATACTTGGGTGGCATCTGCCTAGGGTAGCCCGGTATGGCTGACATGTCTAACGACCTGAAAAGGGTAGATGACCATTGTCTTTGATTGTTGGTTGGGTTTGTTGTAGCAGTCTGAGAGCTAGACATGATTCTTAAAGGAAGGCTCTTCCCGAAAAGTGATTTGACAATAGGAGACTTTAAGGGAGGCTTCCTTCTGAAAGATAAAGGAGGATTATTGAATCTCCTTTTAGTTTGTGGAGTTGCCAGATAGTTTACCTGAAACTACCAAAGAAAAGGGGAAAAACACCCTAGTGGAGTCGCCAGGTAAGATTGTAAGAAAAGGTCTTTGAGCCAAGGCTTACCGAAAAGATTTGTCGTTTGAGGAGAATTGACTCGGTGTTCCTCGGCAACGGAGCCAAAATGTTATCGCACAGTTTGTAGCTAGGTCAAAAGGCTAGAAGATAGAGGCCAAACTGGCGTAACAGGAACCTACCCCACCCAATGTCACCACGATGGGGAGGTTCTTTCTCTTTAGAGAGGTTAGGCCTAGGGGAGACGTCCCCGATAACCTGGAGTTTTGAAGAGGCTAAGGTATAAAGGTCAAAGTGAAATTCCCTCTTCACAGGTCACCACCAAGAGCAAATAGTCGGGCTAAACAGCCAATAATGAAGTGTAGGCCCAAATGAGAACACCTGCCCGAAACAAAGCAACAGCAGACGAATATATGCAGGTTATGATTCAAAGGGTTAGTACTTTATATAACTATCTGATATCAATATATAAGCAATAGATATTGACGAGATCAATGTTTATTAATACAACAATGAAATAATATCAATTCATCAATAAATACCAAGATGATGTAGCAGTCAGTGTGTCAAATCAATCCCTTATTCAATAAATGCTTTAAACCATCATCCAAATTGCCTATAAAGAGAACTTATTGCGTCAAGATGGAATAACCAAGGATGATGTCAGCGTTATTAGGGTTAGTAGTTTAGTTAGGGTTTCGTTTAGCAAATAATTAAGAGTTTGTTTGACCACTATCACTTCAACGTTGGAGGTCTAAGATCAATGCCTAAGGGTAAATGGAGTCAAATTAAGGGAGGATGCAAAGGTTGAAGGAAAAAAGGCTAAGGACTAGAGGGAAGGGTTCTGAACTGCTGCAATGGTAGAGCCCCAGAAACAAAACCCTAGGGGAAAGAGGCTCACTCTGGTGTTGCTTAAGCAAGGCCTCGTGCTCTTTCCTCCTTCCTTAGGTTTAACTTGGCAAAACGGCTAGCATAAAAGATAAATCAAGACACGAGAGTGTGGTGAGGGAGAGTGTTGCTAAGGCAAGGCCCTATCACCAAACCCTAGAAGCAGGATGGCCCTAGGTGTAGATAACCTAGGCCTGGGACATCTCCTCCTTCTTGACTTTTAAAGGTACGGTTAGCACAAGGGGAAGAAGCAATAAGAATGTAGCAATGGCTAGGCTCTTCCTTCCTTCTTAAATGGCTGAAAATTTCTCTTTTAGGGGACATGAGACAACGATCTACTTGTGTGTTTGTCCCCTAGGGTTTTAAAATCAGCAAAGTTTATAATAAATGCAAGAATATAAGACTACAACCATTCAATCAAGAAGTTTTGCAGAAAAAACACCTACATATCATCATGAAATAGCATTGCAAACCCTAGTTGTAAACCTTCCTTCAAGAGAAATGCCAAGAAATGCCCTCCTTCAGCATGTGTGCCTCACTTAAAGAGAAGAAATACCCAAGTAGGGCGCAAAAATCAGATCTCACTAGGAGAGTGAGTGTTGTGTTATGTCAAAATGAGGATAAAACTCCCCAATATATACTGTATCAATGACCTTTAATTAATTTTAGGTCATAAAAATTAATCGACAAGGCTTTAAACCAAAATCATACTGTTTTTATATTAAATTGT
The DNA here is from genome assembly GCA_009831015.1 of Picea engelmannii. Taxonomy (NCBI): domain Eukaryota; kingdom Viridiplantae; phylum Streptophyta; class Pinopsida; order Pinales; family Pinaceae; genus Picea; species Picea engelmannii. The sequence continues at coordinate 36,142 of ML864802.1, forward strand.
CAAATTAAAACCCTGAATGAGTTGTAATAAAGGAAAAAGCGCCTTCTAGGGCAAATGAGACATCCAGGAGCAAAACGTTAACCCCCCAGGGGCTTCTCCAACATGCCACACGTGTCATTGCTTCCCAGTCTGCCTCCAAGAAAGACCATGAAGCTAGATGACGTCATGGTAAGGATGGGGACGCTCTGAGCCTTCCAAGGCCAACGTTCCACTAAAAAGGGGTCATTCCGCCTTAAGTCGGGCTCTGCCAAAGTGCCTCTGGTGAAACGTCCTCTTCTTCTCCGGTGCAAAACCTCGGTCAAACACTGTCCTGTCTTTGCCCCTCTGATGGAGTCTCAGCAACCATCGGATGGGCTCTTCAGCCCCATGGAGGTCCAAACTAATCATCTCCCCATGTGTACCGGTCCAAATGGTACCTGTTCGTCGGGCATCATTCTGCACATCAAAAACTACGCCCTCTGTGGGCTCATTAGTCACAGGGATCATGGCAATGTTAATCACATTTCATCATTAATATTATAAAACATATGCATAAAAACCCTAATATATCATTTAATAGCTCAAAGACATTACAAGAATCCACAATACAAGGTTGAGAAAAAGGACAAGACAACCTATTGGGCTAGTATCCATAAGGAAAGGAAAGTTTCCAAGGGGTTTCATCCAAGCCATGTAAATGAGGTGATGTGGCTAAGGGATGTCCAGACATACGGGTAGAGTGAGAGCCAGGGATGCATGATATTACCTGTGGGTGCCTTTGTAGAAGGCGAGCTGTACCCGTCATGGATGCAATTTTTTCCAAGCATGTTCTTGCCTTTATTCTTTTATTTATTTGTTTTTTCTTCTTCTTTTTCTTTTTATTCAAGGTCTAACCAGAGGACACTGCCTTGGCATGGTGACTAGAGATGACAGTGTTACCCACAAGTACTTTCACAGAGATGAGAAGGTTGGCTCGTGATGAGACCCCCTTTCCCTTGGCCATGCAACCAAAGGTCACTGCCCTGGCGTGGTAACTAGATAATGACAATGTCATACTGTTAGGTACCCATGAACCTAATAGGTTGGCTCATGATAAGACCCCTATCCTCTTGGCTAGGTCTTGTTTATTATTTTCCGGGTCCCTCTTGTTTCTTGCTGAGAGGTTTTTTATTGCCTTCTTGGGGATCCCTGGGCGAGGCATCTCGAGGTTTTACTTCTAGGCTTTTATCTTTTACCAGCTGCTTTTACCTTCTGGGCCTTTAGCCCCTTCTTCCCACAAGATAAGGTGCAACCCTACAAATAGGTCAATCCAATGCCCAGATAAGGGGAATGGGATAAATGAGCGGGAGATAAGATGAAGAAGTGGTAGTATGATGGGAGCGGACGATGGCTCTTTAGAAATCCCCCCGATGGAAAACCAAAACCCATGGGTACAGGCTTGCTAGGACGCCCTATCAATCTCCCTAAAAATGTTCAAGTGGGTTAATGTAAGATCCAAGCAGTCGTCGGAGATAAAAGGAGTCAGATGCATATATCCAAAGGTTATAATGATCAAAAGTGACACATACCATGATACCTGGACCAATTACCTCATGGAGCAAGAGCCTTCTCCAATACAAGACCAAGCCGATGGTGATGGATGTTGTTGCTGCTGACAAGATGAATCTGATGAAAGAAGAAAAGGATGGGCCCTTCAGGGCCATGCTCAGGTCAATCCTTCTCTCGGTACTCCATGTCTATGACCTGTGGGCCTCGAGACATGATCTCCTAGTTATCCCTAGAAATCGGGGATAACAAGGCCTAGTTGAACACTTCGACTAAGAAAAATGATAGAACACACCAAAAATAACCTCCTTCAAGAAGTGTGCACTAAATTTCAGACAAGAAACCCTAATTAGGGCGCAATTTTCATAACTCACTTAAGTGTGAGTGAAAGATGATAAAAAATATCAGTGATTTTTCCCTTATTTATACAGTTACAATGACCTTTAATTTACAAATTAGGTCAAAAACGTTGACATGGCCAGTTTACATGTAATATCCAGTTTTTACATAAAAATGACAATTTAAACCCAAAATCAAGTAGAATAAGTGACGTCATGCCCCTTTAGGGTGACATTAGACCTCTCTGGTGAAACGTTGGCCTCCATGAGAAAAACGTTAGGCCTCCCAAGGCCTCTGGATCAAGCCACACGTGCCACTTGGCACATAACTACCTCCAAAGTGTCCATCAAACGTTGGTGATGTCAAGGGTCACAGAGGTGATGTCATGGCCCTTTCAAGGCCAACATCATAGTAGGAGGGCAAGACCCCCCTGGGTTCATACCTACCAATTTGTCTCTAGTGGAACGTCCTCCTCTCTCTCTGGTGCAAGCCTCTGACCTGTCTTTGCCCCTAGCTGGGGTCTCAGCATCCATCTGGTGGGAATTTATCCCTATGGAGGTCTGAACTAATTATCTCCCCGTGTGTACCTGTCCATCGGGTGTGGCCCTGCAACAACAAAAAGTACACCCTCCATGGGCTCATAAGTCATAGGGATCATAGCAATGTCAATCACATCTAATAATCAAGTTATCTAAACATGTGCATAAAACCCCTCTTTCCCAGACAAGTGCTCAAAGACGTTATGTTATTCTACAAGCTAGGTTTGGAGAGGGCGTCAAGAAGTCCTATTGGGCTAATTCTCATTGGGTGTGGGATGTTTCTAGGTGAAGACAAATCCAAGCCATGTAAGTGGATGAGGTGGTGAGGGATGTTTGAGCAAAGGGTGCAGTGATGATAGGGGAATGTATGCCTTACCTGTGGGTGCCTCTGAAGAGGGTGAGTTGCACCTTGTCATGGATGCAAATGTTTCCAATCTCATTTAAGTTATCTTTTTATCTTATTACTTTTTCTTTCAAGAGACTATTTAGGGGACACTTCCCTGGCGTGGTGACAAGTGGTGACAATGTTACCCACAAGCATTTCATGGAGATGAGAAGGTTGGCTTGTGATGAGACCCCCTTTCTCTTGGCTATGTCATTAAGAGCCACTACCCTCGTGTGGTGACCAACTGAATGATAGTTTCATACTGCTACATGCCCATAGACCTAATAGGTTGGCTCGTGATGAGACCCCCTATCCTCCAACTAAGTCTTGATTTTATTATTTTATGGGTCCCTCTATTTCTTGTTGAGAAGCCTTTTATTGCTTTCTCGAGGATCCTTGGGCAAAGCATCTGAAGGTTTTGTTCCTTTGGCTTTTATCTTTTTCCAGCTACTTTTACCCTCTGGGCCTTTAGCCCCTTCTTCCCACAAGGTAAGGTACAACCCTTTGCTAGCTTGGAAAACCCAATGCCCGAACCAATGTAGGGGATGGATGAGAGGGAAAAATATGAAAAGTGATAAGTATGATGGGAATGGATGATGACCTTTCATGAACCCACCCAGTGGAAACTCAAACCCTATGGGAACCAACTTGCTAGAGCATCATGTTATTCCCCCTAGGTGTGGACAAGTGGAAAGGCATAAGGTCCAAGCACATGTCAGAACTAAAAAAAATTAAATGCACATATTCAAATGTTTTGAGAATCAAAGTGACACATACCATGATTCCCATACTCATTACCTCATGGAGGAAGACCCATTGTTGTTGAAGGACCAGGCCGATGGGATGGATGTTGTTGTTGCTGACAAGATGGAGGCATTGAGGAAGAAGGATGGGCCCTCCAGGGCCAGGGTCAAGTCAATATGGCTCTTGGTACTCCATGTCTAGGACATGTGGGCCTCAAGACATAATCTCCTTAGTTATCCCTAGGCTAGGGGAAAACAAGGCCATACCATGTGAAAATGTGCAAGTAAAAATATAGAATTATTTAACAAAAATGTAATGAAAATAGGAAGGTGATAAGTGTCAAACAATTGGCTTAGGTTGATGGATAGTTGGTATGGATTGTTGGTTGTCATTGATGTCAACTATTGGAGAGTGATATTGTAGATTAATGTCAACCCTTAGTGATTGATGTCAAACCTTGGAGAAAGTCTGGTAGCGAATTCTAGTAGCACAAAGGTTTGGGTAATAGACCCAAGGTTGTTTCATGTATAATTGTATGAATTTTAATTTATTTTGAGGTAAGACTATTCTAGATGGATAGTACATGTCATTCCATTTATGGTGGCATGTGGAACGTCACATAACTCCTCATGGTTAGAAAGTTATGGTCATGAGAAGTTGGAGAACCCAGGTTTGGGTGATGGATACTGGTATGAGTTTTGATATATTTGAAGGAAAGACTATTCTAGATGGATAGTACATGTCATGCCATTTCTGGTGGTATGTGGAACGTCACACAACTCTTCACGGTTTGAGACTTATGGTCTTACGAAGTTGGAGGAACCTCATATGTTGGCTTGAAGCCCCAAAAGGTCAAAGAAGTCAAAGAGCTTGCAAAGAAGAAATTATTATTTAAATGATAAAGTAAAGTGACAAAGTCAAGAAGGATTATTTAAATAATAAACTGAAGTGACAAAATCAAAGAAGATTCTTTAAATGATAAAGTGAGGTGATAAAGTCAAGGAGGAATATTTAAATGATAAAGTAATGGAGAACTTTCTAATTATGGAAAGTGGTTAACCCTAAAAATGAGGAAAATAGGTTAAGTGACCTAAAAATGGATTAAGTGACTTAGAAATAGGTTAAATAACCTAGAAATGGGTTAAGTGACCTAGAAGATGCTTCTAAGGAAGATATTTGGAGAGTATAAATAAGAGGCACGGCTCTCTCATTTTAAATCACACTTGAGAATATTGAATATCTATAGGTAATTGAGGTAACCAAAGGATATCTAAGCCGAATTTTAGAGGGAAGGTGAAGAAAAGAAGACCAAAATTCAAGGGAGGATAAATTCTTTTCATGATGCTTTCTAAGGTATGTTATTTACAGGTCATCTCACCATTTTCGCAATAACTTTTTTTCTAGAATGATTCAGATTGTGAAATTGATAGGCCATTGAGGAAACATATCCAAGTATCTGTGGTAAAAATATCAGCTTGTGGGTCGTTGTATTTTTGGAGTTACACTTCGTGGAAAATAGGGTTTGTGGTTAGTCCTGAAACTAGTCTAAAACAAGTGTTTTGGGTAAAAACGTCATAACTTCTTCAAAACAGATCCAAATTCAGTAAGAACAAATTTGTTGGCTAGAGTACAGTCTTTAGTATTCTGTGTAACATTTTCAAATCCATTCAACAAATTTTCTGTGTGGGGCACGCTCTACAAGGTCGCTCTCTAGAATAAGCCAGAATTCAGCAAGGTATGTTATTTTTGTTATAACTCATTTTCTAAGAGGTTCCAAGTAGTGACATCTGGAGGAATTGCACAAAACAAACTGAAGAACATTGTGTACTATTTTCATATCTTTATTCATTACAGATACATAGTTATGATTATTTCAAGTTAGGGTTGTTGACTAATCCCAAACTAGTCATGTGAGATTAAAGAAACGCTTGATGAAAATGTTAGTCTCTTGTTGTGAAAGTTAAGGAAGGTTTGCAGGTATGTGATCATATACACCAGGTCTATTACAGAGTTACAAATCATATTTGGATGATGAAATTGATGAGGGCTTTTGGTTAAGGTACATGTTGGGTACATGGTTGAGACAAGTAGTTGATGAGTTGGCACATACATGAGGTGTATAGTTGATGATGTTGGTACATCTTGATGAGTCATAGTTGATGAGTAGTTGATATATGATTGGTACATGGTTGGAGGCACTTGTTAGTAGTATTGTTGACACATGGTTTATGGATGATGTAGCATACTTTTTGGTATATTATTAGAAGCACATATTGATCTTGGTGATGATTATGAGTTGTTGTGTTATGGTTGGTTGATGCACATCTTTGAGAGTTGTCTTGGTGATTGATCCTGGTGAGTATATCCGATTTGGTTGATAAGATTGATGAGACATGTTGTTTTGATAGGTTGTTTAGACAGGTTGTTGTGAAAGGTTATTTGTACAAGTTTGGTGCATGGTTGATGCACTTATTCATGGTACAGGTTTGGTACATGGATGATGCACTTATTCATGGTACAGGTTTTGTACAGGTTTGGTGCATGGTTGATGCACTTGTTCATGGTACATGTTTTGTATAGGTTGGTGCATGGTTGATGCACTTGTTTATGGTACAGGTTGATTACAAGTTGATTGGTACAGGTTTATAGCAGTATATCTCACAGTGATAGTGTGACAATGGTTCAATCATTCTACTTATACGTTAGGGTGGTTGGACGAGACAAGGACATGTAGTTGTAGCCACCTTTCAGTTGTAGCCGGAGAACATAGGGGGGTGTAGCCTCCTTCTGGTTGTAGCCATAGAATTGAAGAGTTGGAGCTTCCCTCAAGTTGGAGCCTTCTTCCAGTTGCAGCTGGAAAACAAAGGAAATTGGTACTTCCAATGAATGTAATTATTCAAGACATATAAGAAAAAAAATTATGTGATTTTTTCCTGCTTTGGGTTTCCATGTAAAACACTGGTGTACTATGTATGTGTATAATTGTTCATTTGTTCATTGTTTATTTACTCTGCAGTTATTGGATGATAATGCTACATTGATAGAACACTTGGATTATATGGTTAAAAATGATTAAATTGTTCTATTATTGATTCACCCCCCCTCTCAGTAATCCAACAATTGGTATCAGAGTCGGTTCCTTCAGGAAATAGTTTAACCACTGGAAGGAGATCATGGATTATTCTTAGAATGGAGTACCAATGTTTAATGGTCAGAATGGTTTTAAGTATGAGATGTGGAGCATAAGGACGAAAGTATTTTTACAGACACGGGGACATTATATTTGGTTATCGGTTGTTACAGGATATGATAATTCAAAAAGGGCAAAGACTGCAGCCAAAAGGAATTGAGGAAGAATAACAAAATAACAATGGATTTCATTTGGGAAGGATTATCTAATCCGATAAGAGAAAAGGTTGGTAAATGTTCATCGGCAAAAGAACTTTGGAATAAGTTACATGACATATATTCTTCACCCATCACAGATTCAGAAAATGTCAAAGAAGACACAGATACAAATCAAGAAGAATTATGTTCACCATGTCAAGAAGATTTAGAAGATGAAGAGTACATAATCACTAGAGGTATGTTGTTTTGTTTTAATTTTGAAAAACGTGGACATCTTGAAATAGAATGCCATGAAGGAAATGAGACAGAAAAATTAATTGAAAAGGAAGAAAATTGTGAAGAAGAATTGATTAGTGCTTTAGATGAACTAAGAGAAGAAAACAATTCACTCAAGAAAGAATTGATGAAACAAAAGGAAAGTGTTCAGATTTTTTAAGAATCCCAACATGTCATCGAGAACTTAAGAACTCAGCTAGAAGAAGCCAGAAAGATCGAAGAAAATCTTGAATATCAAAAGCAGTGTTTGGAAATCAACATAGCAGCAAAGAAGGAAGAAGCAGAAATGAGAGAGAATATATTGATAGATCATCTTAAGGAAATAATTAACGATATAAACCAGCTTGAGGCAGAGTTTGGTCAAGAAGAGAAAGGACTTGAATAAGAAATAATTACATTAAAAATTCAGCTTGAAGAAGCGAAAAGAACAGAAGAAGTCATGAAGTCTCAGATAATGAAGAAAGAAGAAGAGGTTGAGAAGCTTGAAGAAGTTGTCATATTGAGAAGTAAAATCGTCAAGCTCAACAAGAACGTTGAAGATACAAAAACATCCACATTAGTTATAGAGAATGAAGAGAAACACTCTAGGTTGCTAGAAAAGAAGAATGAAGAAAATAGAAAGAGTTATGTAGAAGTATTCAAAGGAAGGAATCATGGCCAACCAAGATCTAAGAAAACTATTCAAGATACATTTTCAAGAAGACCATCCATGTTCAAGCCACAAAGAAGCTTCAATCATGATCATGATCAGTCAAGGCAAAAATTCAGAAGGACTACGCCACAAAGAAGAT
>ML864803.1:0-21674 GCA_009831015.1 Picea engelmannii
ATCTATTATCTGACCAAGTTTGGGCTCATTTGGAGTATTCTTCCATCAGGAACGAATTATTTAGGGCTTCAGTCTTCACTTGGAGCATGGCACTCTTTAGCTAGAGGGTTTGGCATTCAGATCTACTTGGTACTGGTCTTCATTACTTATCCAGCCTTTTGAGGCTTCTTTTGTATTGATGGGAGCATTTTGTAGCAGCTCATATCTATTGTTTGTATGACCATATGAGGTTTATGCTAGATCGGCCATCTATTGTATTGATCCTACACTGCTCATAATAAAAAGGTTAGATCTTTGGTTGTGCTTCTATATCTTGAATGTATTGTGATCTTCATGTGTTGATGAATCTTGTATGCACTTAATAACTCAATAAACACCTGAACATCAACAAATTAGTGGTAGTTAGTGATTCCAAGCGAAAAATTTGTCTTGGGATCATTACACTCCAGGGCGCACTTTGATTAGTGTAGGAGGAATGGCCCAGTGTGGGGAATGGTCCAGGCTCAACAATTAGGGAAAAACATTCCTTAGGGTTATACATTCTCTTCAGGGCGCACTTTTCTTAGTGTAGGAGGAATGGCCCAGGGTGGGGAATGGTTCAGGACAATCATTCCTTAGGGTTTATACATTCTCTCCAGGGTGCACTTTGATTAGTGTAAGAGGAGTAACCCAGGGTGGGGAATGGTCCAAACATTCCTTAGGGTTTATACATTCTGTCCAGGGTGCACTTTGATTAGTGTAGGAAGAATGGCCTAGGGTGAGGAATGGTCTAGGCTCAAAAATCAGAAACAATCCTTCTTCCTTGGTTGAGAAGAATAGGGCAGATAGCCCATTGCTGATGTTCTATACTGAGGGCAGATATTATTTCATATCTCACAGACGTGAGTGAAAGATTGGCCTAGATGATTCAGTTTATATCATAACATTTTTTTTATGCAGGTTGCTATTAGATGCTTGACAGTAAATGTAAAACTACTGTTGTGGATATGTTCCACTATTCGTGAGGTGGATATTCTTTCATAACTCACATATGTGAGTGAAAGATTGGCCCAGATGATTGTTATGGAGACTGCTTGTCTCCAGATAGTAGAGATATACTACTGTGGTGGATTTGTTCCACTGTTTGTGACTATGTGTCACGGTTTGAGTAGTTGCATACTACCTTGAATAGACACAGGTGTGTTCTATCAATTAATATTGTACTAGTCATCATAGGAGATTATCCAGTTGGATAATAATGACGGTGCTCGTGTTGCTACCAGTTGAATGGTTTGTTGTGCTCAATACCATACCTCCCTAGCTAGGAAGGAGTGTTAATATTATGGTAGCTTCGGGAGGTATGAACCTCCATTGTGACCTATGACGTGATTAAAATACTCTGGAAGGAAGCAAAGAAGTGAAAGAAACCCTAGACAAGTTGTCGAATGCAGAAATATATTTAATATGAATTTATTAATGCCCAGAAGGAGAAGTTGGCCCTAGTTAAACTACCTAGACTACTATAAATATAGGGTGCCAGTTCTCATTATTCTCATCTCAGTAGTTGCAGAGAGAATTGGATTTGCGCAGGTGCAGTTGCAACTTGTGCGCAAGTTTCTGGGAAGGTGTGCGCTAGCCTCTGGGTGGGATTATCTGATCAACTTGGGTTCTATTCTTGCTTGGTGCATTAGTCTCTCTTGGTTATTGGATTGCTACCAACATTGTCTTCTCTGTCAAGGTCAAGGTGCTCGGAGGGTGGCTTCGGCCTGTGGTTGGGTGACGAGGGTATCGTCAATGGTAAACCAAGCACAATCTTCTATATTCTAACAGTCACGATGAACTTATATACAACACTAGAAAAAACAACAATAACACAATGATCACTGTATACAATTCACTTATTCCGCGAGCTCAAATTCTTAGTTAGAAAAAGTGTTCTTTGGGCATGGCGCGACGGGATAAGTAGGAAACTCGACAATGGTTCGCTTGTAACAGGTATGAAGCCTCATTAAATTTTGTTCGATCCATTATAACACAGTCTAATGGTCTGGTGTCGATCTATAAATGCTTTTCGACCTGTTTGGAGTGGGAGTCCAACATATATATCAGTTCCAACGACTATATTGCTTCGCCATGGCAAAGTGCCATGTGTCGCTGTTCTGATATCCTGACGAAGCTCCAATTCTGCAATTTTTCTTTCTACGAAGTTCCTTCTGGAATCATCTGTAACTTTTCAATATTAGCCTTCTTCTTACTTAGATTTCTAGCCTTCTTTCCAGTGAGCTTCGACTCGGTATGTCTTTTTCCATTCTGATTCTTATCTTCTTTTAACATAGTCACTGTATGTTGTTGAGATTATTTCCTAGGATTCCTGGATAATACTTCTTCTTTGTCTGGGATAGGTACTTCAATATTATGTGGATCCTCTAGTGTTCTCTTAACTTCAACATCTAGGTTACTATCATTAAATATCTTCGATCTACTCTCTTGTTCTTCAATCAAGCGTGCGATCCTTCTGGTCATAAAATATTTTAACTCTTGCTTATTTTGTTCCAAAACTTCTTATTCTTCCTTTCATCCAGCTTGATCTCTATTAATCCAAGGTTTTCCTATTAACATGGTAAATGTGGCGTTGTCCTCAATAAATTGAATAATCTCAAAATATTTCTTTGTCAAAGTTCCATTGACAGTCATAGGTATCTGAGCGAGCCTCCCACATAGGTTTACTAGTTTTCCTCTGAATAACCCTATCCCTCCTAGTGAGGGAGTCATAGCAGGCCTCCCAATAGCTTCCCAAGTTCTCTCGGTCATGACATTCACTTGTGTTTCCTCATCTAGAACACAGTCAATGTCAAAGTCTCCTATCTTCAAGGCATTCCTTTTATTTAAAGATATTTGATAATCTAATATGTCAGTGGTCATTCAAGGTTTCTTTCATCTGTAGAAATACCTTCTCTGATTCTTTCTGGGGTTCTGCTATAGCCTTAGTTTCTGGATCTTCCTTCGGGTTTTCTTCTCTTATGTTCATATTTTCAAGCTTAGAAATCATTCTAGGGAAATCCAATACTTCATGTTCTGGAGCTTTACAACAGAGGCAACTAGGTCTTCTACCAGGGCATTCCTTAGCCAGATGTCTCGGTCTTCTACAACTGTAACAGAGGGTTAATCCTCTCTTTCTTTTAAATGATCCCCAAATTCTTTTGTACTGTGCACTAGGATCATGGTATCTAACTTGTAACAAATTATTTCTAGGATCCTGCATCCATTTGTTAGTCCAAACATTCTTTCTATGCATAAGTATAACATATTGTTCACTATTCTTGTCAGATCTATTAATATCAAATCTTCTTTCATATATTAATACCCTAGTTTTCAAACTAGGACAGACTCTATTAAACATACCTAGATCCATATTCTAGAAACAAAAAATTACACTTATCTTACTTCTATAGAGAACAAAGCTTCTAGATCTAAATAATTTCACTATCTTTACCTTTATCGAAGCACAAAGCTTGCAGATCTTACCTCTTTTAATAATAAATTCTTACTTTTACCTTTCTTAGAGCACCAAGTGTTCAGATCTTGCTTCTTTCCTTCAGATCTGATCTTCTTTTCTTTAGATCAGGCTTCTTTCTTTTAGATCTGACCTTCTTTATTTAGCACAGATCTTTATAAGTCAAGTAGAATACTGCGCACTAGGGCACAGATCTACGCACAGAGCTTCCAGGTCAAATCTTTGCACAAAGCTGCTTCTTTCTCAGTTCCCAACAATCACAGTTTCAGGTCCCGACAACGGAACCATTTGTTGGCACATGGGCATACCTAGGGTTCATCGCTACAACAATGCACCAACAAAGCCCTAACTACTAGCCCTTTTGGCAACACATGCGAAGCAGATGAAGTCTCACCTGAGGTAGAGGCAGGGGTGGTTGTGAGACTCAGGTGTCTGCAACCTTAGCTGGGACATGGATATGTGATTATACAACTTAATAGAGCACTTATCACTGTCAGTTCCTTAATATACAATCAATATTCACTTCACTGATAAAACAGAGCTTCACAACATTCACACTAATCTACAATATTTAAGCACTTAGCATATATAAATGGATCAGAATGAGCATATCAAGCACCAAGAATGACTATCTTGATCATATCTAATATTCTTACATATCATAAGCACAAAGCAGAAGTAGATATATCTAAACATATCACAACACTTAGTAGATAACATGTAAGCACATCAAGACAAGGCACAAAGAAAGACAACACAATGTTTACGTGGTTCACCCCCACCCTGGGGCTACATCCACTAACTCTTCTTCTTTATTGTCTTCAGTCAATCAGTTACAAGCACAATGCCATCAAAACCCTTACTCCACACAGGACAAAATATTTGCACAATTCGCTAGATCCTTCTTCCTTGCATTACAACACTAAGCTCTCCCAATCTACTACAAGGACCTGCACTTAGCTATGCAAGTCTCTTACAGTTATGCACAAATCCATCAAAACCCTTACTCTGCACATGACATAAGATCTGCGCAACTCGCTAGATCCTTCTTCCTTGCATTACAACACTATGCTCTCACAATATTCTACAAGGACCTCCACTTAGCTCTGCAAGTCTCTTACAGTTATGCACAAAGCACTTAGAGACTCTACTCACACTTAGCATGCATTCACATCACATATATGCACTATTCCCCCTTTCTACATTTCCTATTCTTCTATTTATACATACAAAATAGGCCTAAACATGGGTAAACCCATGGGCCGACATCCCATTCCCATTACATTATCCCCAAAACCCAAAAAAGGACCCAAAAGTGGGCCGAGATCCCATGATCTCCGCTTCGTCTTGCGCTCCTCCTTCGACAGGTTGTCGGAGAACCAAAATAGGTCACTATGACCAAGAAACTCCCAAAACTTGGTCAAGGGCCAACAACAAGTATTAAACAATTTGTATGGATTGGATTGCATGAGTCTGATATGTTGTTGAGCCAAATTTTATTTCATATTTTAAAATAGTTGTCATTTATGGTTATTAAAGAAACTATTTGCTAATCAATTATGCATATAAGAATGAGATTTTTCAGTAGAGGTAGCCATTGTAGAGGTAACCGAGGGAGAGGTAATTGGAACAGGAGCCCTAGAAGGCCAAGATGTTCTATACACTTTGATGCAGACTCGCAAGAGTTAGGCCAACTATTTAAAGTTGGGTTTTTTAAATGGATTGGGAAAGGAGTGGTCCAACATAGGCCCAAAAGGATTCCCTTCCAAGCCCCACAGGTCCCTAGTATTCTTGTGCCTCCTCATGTCTCACTACAGCTTGAAGTTCTCGAGAATGATGGATGGAAAGAGATTGTCCACCCAACAATTTTCCAACATCGTGGCCGGCCTAACTTGTCTTTACCTGCTCCCCCACCTATCAATCAAATTGTCCAAGATGCCCTTGTCCATTCACCAATTTAGTCTTCCCGAGGCCCACCATGCCCTTGACAAAGGAAAAGACACTATTGCCCCTTCCTCACCCTCAAATGACTTTGATAAATCTGTGTCCTCCCGCATGCATTTGAGAGATGATTGCTCTCATGTGATTAGTGATATTAGGCCTAAAGGCTCCACATAGCCTAAGGAAAATTTAGAGAGATCAAAAGGTGACAACAACAACAAGGGAAAAATTGCCTCCCAGAGTGGGAAATATGGATTTTAAGTTTTTTATTTATTAATTGTTAAGAACAATGGACTTCTGAAATTTTGGACAACACACTATTTTTGGATATATGGGTAATATATTTTGGAAATAATTTCAATTATCATTGACATAAATTGTCAAATATGAATGTGATGATGGGAGTCACAATGAGGGATGTTTTGTTTAATTAACTAGTTGTGTTATGATTGTTAAAATCTGAAGGGAGTCACAACGGGTCCCACCTACTAGTTATTATTTATTTAAAAACCTTTATTATGATTTATTGTTTTTCCACCTAACTAAAAAGTTGGTTGATTTTTAGTTAACTTAACTAAGGATGTAGTTCAACTACTTCAACCAATTCTAATTTGCTTAAAGGAAAAAGGAAAGGGAGGAACAAGAGGAGAATAGAAGGAGAAGCATACTAAGGTTTTCTCTTTGAGTTTTTGTTGAGATAATTCAGTTTTCATTCATTCCTTAATTCATTAGAAGCCAAATTCTTTTTTATGATAGCAAGGTCCTATTATAGACAACACGATTCATGGCTGAATTACATCCTTCAGACACTTGTTTTTCAGAGGTGTTGATCTATCTTTGATAGTCTGTGTATACTTGTTTGTTTTTGAATTAGATTTCATGACTGACAAAAGCTATTGTGCAGAGTTGAGTGGGAAACAATATGTGGCAAGATGATATAGCTTTTAAAGTTCAGTTTTTGATTTTTTGTCAGAAGTCCTTTTGTATGTTTCATCGGGGACGTCTAAGTTTGACTTTGGTCCAAAACTTTCTCAGGAAATTTTGTAAAGAGAACGATTCTTTGATGAATTGGAATGAAATAAATGATTTTTTTATGTCTCATCTGTTTTGATTATTGACTTGGTGTCTTTAATTTTGTCTCTATATTTATTTCAACATCTAATATGTTCAAAAAATTACAAAAATAATGATTTTTTAAGCAATATTTTATTTATAAAAAAACAACTTAAGCACTTGTAAACAATACTCGTGAATTAGGATATCAATTTTGATGGTTATTAACATAGGGTGATATTCCCTTCTATCTTGGTTTAGCCAAGAAGGATCTGAAAATGTTTGAGTAAGATCATTTCATATCTTTTCCTCAACACCGTTGTTGCAAAAGATTACTACAACCATCTATAACAACATCAAATTCATCCTAAAAGAAAGATAAAAAGATGATTATACATTGCCATTAATGCTTATGACAACTATTATCATTTTGTCAATTTTAGGCTATTATTTCTTGTCATTTTTGAAGCATTATTGAGGCATAATTGTGTAGTTGTTACTAAATATACATTGTTGTTATACATATTTGTATTTCTTTAGTTTTATATCAGCTTGTTCATTTTCCAAAATTCTATGGTTTTATGAAGCACTGACATCATATGGTACTTGAAAATAACATTTCTTTTGTTGTTATCTTGTTCTGGGCAGGTACACTTAAATATTATTTTTCTTCATCTCATTAAAACCTTGGGACTTTTGATCAAAGTGACCTATGAGAGGGGTGATACTTCTTTACAACTTTTACTTTGGCCTTCTCAAACCCCCAGGTCACTGGGGACGTCTCCTCTGGGGTACTACTCCTAAATAGAAATAGGTTTCTTATTAAGGTGACAATGATAAGACATCCTCCTTGTTATGCCAATTTAGTATCCACTTGCCTTTGGATTTGGGCAAGTACAAATTGTGCAATAACATGGACACATTACGAGAAATTGTCCTACCAAGAATAAATGAAGACAAATTGCATCCACTGATGACGTTGATCTAGAACCACCTTAGAGAGATGCAGACATGAAAGATGAGGCTTTCTTCTTCTGAGCTTTCTCAGGAGGACCAAAAGCAAGATTGAGCATGACTGTAGACTAAGACAAGTTTTGTACTACATTCCTTATTTGATTTCACCATTACCCTGTAGTTGCTTGCTTTTGATGATGAAGGGTATTATCCCTAGTGTGGGAGCCCTTATGACTTGGACCATGATCCCTGGTATGGGATTCTAATTTTTGGTTGGTTTTTATCCCTTAGGGAGACCATCTTGGTTATTATCTTACCACAGGAGGCCATGTTGGTTGTTATCACTACGAGAGGCTAGATTTCTTATTTCATTATTGAAGGGATATTATCCCTAGTACGAGAGCCCATTTGTGTTGGTTGGTTATTATCCTAGTATGGGAGGTCAACATAGTACTATAGAGGTAGTATAGGACCTAAGAAGACATGGGATGTCTCCAGGTTAGCAACACAGGAAAATGAAGATGTTCATCCTTCTGACTTTAGAGGGAGTCACTTGACTCAGAGAGAGTCAAACTATTTGAGAAGAAGGAAGAAACAATACCTTCTCCCCCTTCAACAATTCAGAGGGAGACAATCATTGATCCAATTGATCCAGTTGATCTTGTAGCTCTAGTTGATGTTCCTAGATACATTGTAGTAGGCCATAAAATGCCTTCCTGGGATCGATATACTTTGCACGAGGAAGAGGCACATGCAACTCCTTGAGGCACATTCAGAGAAAGAAAGAGACCACAAATATTTTCGAGCTATATTTCAGCTATGAACCACATCATTGATACTGCGCCTTCTTGTCATGGAGAAGCAACAAGACAACAGGGATGGAAAGATGCCATGACATAAGAGTATCATTCCATCATGAAGAATGATGTGTGAGATATTGTTCTGAGACTAGAAGGGAAGTCTGTAGTGACTTCCAAGTGGATCTATAATATCCAGCATGTAATTGATGGAAGTGTTGAGAAGTACAAAGCGAGATTTGTGGCAAGAGGATTCTCACAGGTAGAGGGAATTGATTATGAGGAGACATTATCTTCTGTAGCCTGATACACTTACATCCCTATGATCATTTCCCTAGATGCATCCATGGGTTGGAGACTACATCAGATGGATGTAAAGACAACCTTTATCAATGGTGAGATTGAGGAAGAAGTTTACATCAAGAAACCATATGGATTCATGATACATGAGCAGAAGTCTCATGTGTGAAGGTTGAAGAAAGCCTTGTATGGACTAAAGCATGCACCTCATGCTTGGTAAGAGAAGATGGATTGATTCCTGATGAGTTTGGGCTTCAGCAAGAGTGTTTCTGATCCAAACCTATATTATCATATTGTTGGTGATGAGTGCCTAATTTTGGTCCTGTATGTTGATGATTTATTCCTCACTGGTTCAAAAAGTCTTATTGCTGAATGAAAGCATGCATTGACTTCTGAATTCAAGATGAAGGATATGGGTATGATGGACTACTTCTTGGGACTACAAGTATGGTAGAGGACCGCCGAGATTTTATCGAGTCAAGGAAAATATATAGTGGAGATATTGAAGAATTCTGTATGAAATAATGCAAATCCATGCCTATACCGATGGTGATGGATCTGAAGAAAATGAACAAAGCTTCTATTGATTCAGGAGAGATTGATCCAGATGTTTATAGACAACTGATTGGATCATTGATGTATCTGGTTAACATCAGACCTGATATATGATATGCAATGAACGTACTCAGTCAGGGCATGAGTCAACCTAGACAAACTCACTGGATAGAAACAAAGCATGTATTGAGATATCTACGGGGCACATTTGGATATGTCATAAGATATGCCTTCGGTTTAGACATGAGATTTCAAGGATATACCGATGCAGATTGGGAAGGGAGCACAGTGGACTAGAAGATAAAATCATGTTGTTGTTTTACTTTGGGATCTGCCATGGTTTCCTGGTGTAGTAGGAAATAAAGATTTTTGGCTTTGAGTACCACAGAAGCATAGTACATAGAATTATGTGTGGCAGTCCGCGAAGAAATGTGGCTTCGTAAGCTCCTTGCAGATTTATTTGATCATGAGATGGATTCCACTATTATCCATTGCGATAATGAGAGATGTGTGAAGCTCTCAAAGAATACTTTGTTTCACGATAAATTGAAACACATTGAGATCAAATACCATTATATCAGAGATATGGTGCAGAGGAAAGCAGTACACATGAAATACCTTTCTACACATGAAAAAATTGCAGATGTATTCACCAAACCGCTTCCTAGAATGAAGTTCGAGTACTTCTGTGAGAGACTTGGCCTGGTGGAGAATGCCTCCCTAGTTGAGAGGAAGTGTTGATGATTGCAGCGTCATGTAAAATTCTCCAGGAGATGTTATCCTCTGGACTGAGTTGAGTTGACCTGTGAGAGAGCCCATGTGTTGGGTGTATCGTTCTCCTCTGGACCGAGTTGAGTCATTGTGTGGTCTCCTGCCTTTGTACTCCTATGGACTTATTTGAGTCAGGCTTGAGATGGTACTCCAGATGATTCTCCCGTGGACTCAGTTGAGATAGAGATCTATTGAGTATGACATCCCTGTGGATGAGCACATGTGGACATGTCCCTACTAGTTGAGCACTAGTGGATGTGTGGATCCCTTGCTATATTGTATGAGTGTAAGATTTACTTGTAACCTTAATTGTGATGTAAAGGGTACAAGTCGGCCCCACCATATGTGAAAGATAATTAATGTTTATTGTAATAATTAATTATATTACTGAGTTATTAAGGTCGACCCTATTGTTCCAATAGACACATCTATTGTTGTGTCTGGTCTTGTATAAATATAGGTGATTTCCCCATTGAGGAAACACACACTCTCACACTTGTCACTTGTCATTTGGAAATTTCATCTACACTTGGAAGGATGAAGTGCACACCTCTCTTGGGCAATATTTTCAAGGTGGTAGGGAACCCTCTTGTGTGCATCTAGGGTTTATGGTTGGGGGATCTTTTCTTGAGAATATAGAAAAGGATTGTTGGGTTTTTCCCTTGTTTGAGAAGGGTTTTCCAGGATATTTCTTTTATTTTTGTGCATGGTTATTCTTCTTGTGATATTGGTTATTGCAACACTTGTGTATGGTGTTGCTGCATTTGTTTATGGTTAAAGTACATGCTAAATGAAATAAACCTCATGTTTGAGCCTAGCACTTAGTGAAAATTCAACAAAAATATTTGGTGAATATGTCTCTTTCGTTGACACTAGTCGACATGACTCCACACGAGGTATGGTTTGGTAAGAAGCCTTCATTTTCACATCTCAAAGTATTTGGTTGTGATGCATTTGTGCATGTTCCCAAGGAAAAGAGGAGCAATATGGGCAATGAGTCAAGTGTATTTTCATTGGATACAAATAAGGAATGAAATGAGACAAGATCTGGGATCTTACATCAAGGAAAACAATGTACAGTTGAGACGTGGTCTTTAGAGAAGTTGGAAGGAAGTCCAAGTGTGAATTGATGGTTTAAAAAAAGAATGATCTAGAGAAGGTGAGGTTTGAACTGAGGAATGAAGAAGATAATTCGGATGAGTCGATTGAATCAAATGAAGAGGTGGAACAACGGATCACGGTTGTAAGGAGGTTTGAACAAGTAAGAAAACCATTTGAAAGGTATAGTCCACCCGACTTCCGTTTCACATTTTTTTTAACTGCCACTAATGTGGAGCCCAAGTTGGTTAAGGAGGTAGTTGACTCAACAAAGGGTAGACTCTTGAAGGACACCATGGTTGGAGAGATGGAATCCTTTCATAAGAATGATACGTGGGATTTAGTCGAATTACCTAATGGAAGAAATCCCGTCGGTAGCAAGTGGGTATTCAAGAAAAAGATGAACATAGTAGGTCAAGTCGAGAAATTCAAAGCTCAATTGGTAGCAAAGGGATATTGTCAAGTTGAAGGAGTTGATTTCGGTAATATTTTTTCCCCTATTGCAAAATTAAATTTCATTACAGTACTAATGTCTCTGGCTGCAATTTTTGATTTGGAAATAGAATAGATGGATGTGAAGACAACATTCCTACATGGGGACCTAGAAGAAGAAATCTACATGAAACAACCTGAAGTATTTGTAGTAAAGGGAAAGAAATATTTGGTGTGTAGATTGAAAAAAATCCTTTATGGTCTAAAGAAATCACCAAGGATGTGGTATCAAAAGTTCGAAAAATACATACTTAGTTTTGGATTTGTGAGAAGAAAAGATGATCATTGAATATATTCCAAGGAAGAAGGTTGGTGTTTCATATATGTAGATTTGTATGTCGATGACATGTTACTAATCAGAAAAAGCATGGATGCAGTAAAGGAGGTGAAGAAACAACTATCCTCCAAGTTTGACATGAAGGATATCGGTGCAACGAAATTAATTCTAGGAATGGATATCAAGAAATATTGAGCAACTATAAAGCTCCGGTTGAATCAAAAGAAGTATATTGAAATAGTTTTAAAACATTTCAACATGCAGGATTGCAAACCTGTAAAGGTGCCAATTCCTGTGGGAGAAAGGCTAACTGTTGAACAGTTTCCAAAGACACATGAAGAAATAAAGGATATGGAACATGTCCCCTATGCAAGTGTTGTTGGTAGTCTAATGTATGCGATGGTGTTTACTTGACCAAACGTTTCCCATGTAGTGGGAGTGTTGAGTAGATACATGTCAACACAAGGAAAGGAGCACTGGACAACTATCAAGAGAGTATTCAGGTGTTAGTGTGGCACAAAATACTATGATATATGCTACCAAGGGAAGCCTAGAAATGAAAGTGAAATATGTGTACATGGCTTTGTTGACATCGACTGATATGGAGATTTTGATCGATGAAGGTCGCCCAGTGGATGTGTTCAAGATGTTTGGTGGAACAATCAGTTGAATGAGTAAATGACATGCGATCGTAGCCTTGTCAACAACATAAGTTAAATACATGACAACAACTCATGGAAGAAAAGATGTAGTATGGCTACAACAACTATGTTCAAGGATCGGGTTTGAGCAGAGAGATATGAATATAAATTACAATAGTTAAAGCACAACATTTCTGGAAAAGAACCCAACTTATCATTCCAAGACTAAGCATACTGATGTACAATACCATTTCGTAAGAGACATGGTGGAAAGTAACAAGGTGTCGCTGGAGAAAGTAGACATGTTGAAAAACATAGTGGACTCTTTGACCAAGTCTGTGAGTGCTGCGAAGTTCTCTTGGTGCAGACAGGAAATGGGCATCACTGCCCTGGTTCTGTGAACAAAAGTTTAGGAAACTTCCATTTGCAACAAAGAATACAACAAGTGGGAGAATGTTAGGGTGTTATATTCTTTGTAGTGAAAGTCGATTTGAGCTAGATTGACTAGTAGTGAAAGTCAAAGGTTGAGGTCGATCAAATAGGAAAAGTTAAAGTCGATGTGATCCACATCAAGTCAAAGAGGTAAATCGACAAGAGGTCGATAGACGATCATGTGGAAACCGAATGAAGGCCAAATGAAGGTCGATTGGTAGTCGACTGGTAATCTGACTTGGTAGTCAACTGTAACAAAATACCGATATTCACAGGATTTGTAGCCAAATATTTGCATGGATTTGTAACCACTTTTGGGTGCCTTTCTTTAGGGTTTTTCCTACTGTAAATACTATAAATAAGGAATGTTGTAGTGTTGTAAAAGATAATCTTTAAATCAATCATTTAAAGGTTGTTGGTCATGTAGATGTAATTCGACTTGGATACAGGGTTATTTTTTTGTAAATAAAGAAGGTATGATGTCAATTGTGTCTTAGGTGTGTACCAAGGTTAGGCATGTAACATTTTATTCTGAATGAATAAAAAACAGGAGAGCAATATGCTCAAGGAATGTTGGTTTTCCCGTTTGGGTTTCCAACGTAAAATCTATGTGTACTATATGTTTGTTTTGTCATTTATTTCTATCTTAAATCTATCTTCCTCTCTTCTGTTAGGTTTATCATGGAAGTATAATTTACTAACACACTAGTCTAGTGTTGTTACTCTTGGGGAAACTAGTACTACTAGGGGATTTGATAGGAATAATGTACCACTCCCTTCCATGCTTAACACTTTTCATCCCACGGCCTGTTACCGACCAAAATAGTAGACCACCAAGGTTCACAATATTCTTTGGAAACCACATAAGGGATAGGTTTCTAATGCCACCACATCACCTATCCTTCCCTGTTCGAGCCAAACTCCTACACTAAGAAGCTTTGGGAGGCTTCCCGCAAAATATCACTTCACCTCAAAGGATCTTGAGACCTACGCCTAAACATAAAACACTAGGTGAAGGTAAGATTTAATTGTTTAAAAGAGTTTGTTGAACTAATAAATAACACATAAAATAAAGTAGAAACCAACAAGGTAACTTACCCCAATGCTCCAAAATATTGCATAAATAATGCACAATAAAAAGGGGTGAATTCCCTTACCACTTTACAGATGAATTATAATATGTGTACCTTGGAAGAAATTGTTGGAAATAAGATATTTCCTTGCTTTCCTATTATATCAGACCTGCAAAAATAGAGAAAAAAGTAGAAAACCAACAAGAAAATGGTTTTTCGAGGCCTCCCACAAGTGTGTAATCACACTAGATCAATAGATGTGTGGGTATAAATTATAGGGTAGGAAAGTATGAGTGAATAATATGCCCTAGAACCTCAAGATATGAAGTAGAAATAGTTTCCATCTGATTGAAAATTACCTTTGCAGATTTCAGGTTCAAATACTCCTAGAGTTAAAACCTAAATTTGCTACAACCAAGTGAAATGTTTGCTAGGCTATAGTTTTCTTTTATATTAACCAGAAAATAAAGATAAACTTATAAATCAGATCTGGAAAATTTATGGAAGGGTTTGGGAGATAAATACTTACAATATATGTCGTTTCTCATGTAAAAATGGGTGTAGATCTAAATATGTTTTTTGTTGTAATAACGCATATCTGCACACTATTATTCAAGAAAACCCTCGTGAAATATATTCAATAAAACATAAAACTGAATGGTAAACTTATCTTGGGGTAGGGAAATTCCCAAGAAGCAAAGACCCCAAGATTTACTAGCTTATAAGATATAGAAATGAAGAACTAAGCTAGGATATGTTTTTTTTTTTTGTATTTTTTTTAATAATAAAAGATGATTTAAAATTTTGAAAGTAATTCGTTGAAGAAATTGATAGAATAATTTTACCTCTTTTTATATTTATATGTCTCTTAGTTTAAGCGATTGTGACCCTATGAGTTCAATATTGACCTCATATGGATTTCTAGTTGATTGGGTTTGGAGTCCGAAGACTATTGCCCCCAATACTAGAAATTTCAACAATAAATGGGTTCCTCCTTGGATTCGCTGGGAGAGCTCCTTAATGGATGGTATCCAAGAAAACCAATCAACTTGGGTCAAAGCGATAACCTACCACTTGGTTGAATTTACTTCCAAGGGAGTTGGTCCAACAACTTGGGTGTGTTTCACCAAGTCACCCACAAGGAAAGAAAGATACAAATAGTCTATTTTCTTTCCTCCATGTGACTATGTACCCCTCAATGGATTGATTGATCACCTCTTGCAATTATATTAAAAAACCTCTGTTAAAACACAATTAAAATAAACCTTGGCCAAGAAGAACAAGCATTACAATAGATAATCCACAGTGACATAAGAGAATTGAGTTCAAAATTATGGCATTACGATCTCATAAAGTTTTCAACAACAACAAATGAGAGGATGGGATAACCTTATATTGTTTTTATTGTAACGACTAGTTTCTACCTCCCTCATAAACTAACATTTTCTTGGTTTTCTCATCCACAATTGGTTGGAGGATAAACCCATCAAATAATATTTTTTATTACATAAATCCATGATAAAAATGGGATAAAATCCATCTTGGAACAATTGACCATTGAAAATTTCCACATGAGAGGTTTTCTCCACCAAGAGAGAGATTGTGTGGCCTTGGAGAGGGTGGGATTTGGTGGAGAAAGTCCAAAGTTCCAACTTGGGGAAAATTTACGCTTGAGGAATGAGAAAAACAATCATATTTTGTCCACATTGACTTCCATTTTCTCCAATGGCTAGTTTGGCTATTTAAATACATAAATGAGGAGGTATGATTTGTCCCAAAGGAGATGAATTGGTCTTCTAGTGGCTTAATAAATAATTTTTCATGTAGAGAGTGTTAGAAAAATGGGTGTGCTCATTTCACCATAGGCAATATAGCAATATTGTCACCCAACCATAGGCACAAAGGCCACCCCCAAACACCTTAACCTTGATAGACATAATAATTCCGGTAGCAGACCAATATCCAACCAAGGCTAGCGCACCAAGCAAGGACAACCAAAGACCAAGCAGAAAGTCCAAACCAATAATAGAAGAAAATATCACTACTGTAGAAGTTGCATTTCTCCTTCAGTCATGCACACTTCTTGTCCTTTTGCAGTTGTGAGTGAGTGAGTGAAAAATGAGATCTAGCTCCCTTTATTTATATTGCTCCATCTTAACTGACTAGACCGACTTCTCTTGTTGGGGGATAATAACTCAATATTAATTTATTCTATTAATCCAATTTGTCTTCTAGGGTTAGCATCCAAATATTTAGGGTTTCTCTTGCTTCCCAAAATATTTTAGTCTCGTCAAAGGTTACATGTGGAGGTTAATACCTTCCGCAACTACCATAATATCAACACTCCCTCCTAGATAGGGAGGTATTAAAGGTAATGGTATTGAGCACAAGAAGACCATTCAACTGATAGCATCATCATAGCCACACATGCTATCTCATGATCAAATCACGAGAACCATCATCACTTATCCAACTAGATAGTCTCCATGGAAATTATAACAATGCAATCCAATAGAACACAATTGTGTCTATACATAGTAGTATACAACTATTATCCAATGGTACACAACCACTCCTAGTAGCACATTGCTACTAACTAGTGACACAGTCACTACCAGTGGATCACATCCACTACAGTAGCATACAACTATTGTCCAGAGACATACAATCTCTACAATAATCATATCATATGATATCAACAATATCATGATACACACTGAGTCATCTGGGCCATTCTTCCACTCACATCTGTGAGATATGGAAGAGCGTCTACCCTAAGAAAGTAACACATCAACCATGGGATTTCTGGACTATTCTTCCCAAGCATAGAAGAATAATTGTCCCTGATTTATGAGCTTGGACCATTCACCTAACTGGGCCATTCCTTTGGCACTAATCATAATGCAACCTGGAGAGAATGAGTTTGCTCTAGGGAATGCCTATCCTTGATTATTGAACCTAGACCATTCACGTAACTGGGCCATTCCTCTGATACTAATCACATTGAAACCTAGAGAGAATGATTCTACACTAGGGAATGACTGTCCGGACCATTTCCTATGGAAATTACTGTCTTGCACCCACCTCCAAAATGGACCGTTCTTTGAAACTAATCACAACTATGAACTTCGAAAGAATGATTGCCTAACGAGGTGGACCATTCTACTTGACCACTACTTAGAGTGACTTCCAAGAAGAATGATTGTCCTAGACCATTCCCCCACACTGACCACAAGGGGAATCACTCTCTATGGTACATTAATAATCTATTAGACCATTTTCATTACAAAAAGTGACTATCCAATCTAGACCATTTTTCGAATTGGAAAATGACTGTCTATCAGAAATCTCAAACCACTTTCCAGACTAGAAAGGAGATACCCAACCTGGACCATTTTCCAAATTGGAAAATGACTACCCATGAATCAATAACATATTAGTACTCTCTCCCAACCTAGGGAGCCATCTCTTCCCTGTCAACTAAAGGAGTTATCTCCATGAGCCCCATATTGTACCTTAAGTATGCAAACTTTATCCTGGACAAAGAATTTGTGAAAATATCTGCTACCTGCTCATCTGTGGAGATATACTGAAGTTTCACTTCTCCTTCCTAGAATTTATCATGAATAAAGTAGTATTGATCTCAATATGTTTTGATCGATCATGAAACATTGGGTGTTTTGATAGCCTCATACAAATTTGATTGTCACAGTATATTATAATCGAATATGGTACCTGATCAAATAATCCATAAATAATCTTCCTCATCCATACTGTTTCAGTATATGCCTCACATGCTGCGATATATTCTTCTTTTGTTGTGCTGAGTGCGACAAAATTTTGTTTCTTGTTGGCCCATGATATCATAGCAGAGCCCAAAGTGAAACACATCCATGAGGTACTACTTATGTCTTCGACACTCCCTACCCAATTTGAATCTATGAATCCATGAAGTTGTATATCACTGGATGAGGCGTAGCTTACATGATAGTTTAGCATCCCACAAATATATCTTAGAACATGCTTTGCAGCTATCCAGTGCTCATGTCTAGGTTCCACCCGGAACTGGCTTAACGTGTTTACAACAAAGAACATATATGGTCGAGTATTCACAAGATACATTAATGACCCAATAAATTTCTGATATAGGGATGGGTCTACTGGATCAAAATCCCAGTCTCTTATTTTTCTTATATCTGTGGTCATAGGGGTGACTATGGATTTGTAATCCATCATTCCAAATTTTTGAAGAATCTTCACTGCATATTTTCCTTGTCCAAGGAAGATTTCAACACTTCTGCCATACTTTTAGTCCCAAGTAATAGTGCATGAGACCAAGATATTTCATATCAAACTCAAAAGCTAGTTCCTTCTTACACTGGGTGATGAGAGACTCTGCACCTATAAAGAATAAATCGTCGACATACAATAGTAGAATCATAGGTGCATTGTTCACAACCTTGTATTAGATATTTGGATCTACATGAATCTTAGACAAACCAAGTCTTATTAAGTAAGTGTCAATTATGGCATACCAAGCTCTTGGATCTTGCTTGAGTCCATACAAGGCTTTCTTTCATCTGTAAACATGAGTGTCTCTAGGATGTACCTCAAAACCTTGAGGTTGTTCAATGTATACTTCTTCTTCAATTTCGCCATTGAGAAAAGTTGTCTTTACATCCATCTAATGTAGACTCCATCCCATGGAAGCAATATGAGACATAATGGCTCTGATAGAAGTATATCTGGTAACAGGAGCAAAGGTTTTGTCATAATATTATCCCTCCTTCTGGGAGAACCCTCTAGCTACGAACCTTACCTTGTATTTGTCCATGCTTCCATATACTGCATGTTTGATATTATAGACATATTTTGAAGTTACCACTTATTTTTCCTTAGGTCTAGGAACAATTTCCCACACGCCATTTTTCATGATGGACTAGTATTCTTCTGTTGTGGCTTCTTTCCACTGTTTCTTTTGAATTTCTTCATCGAATGTGGTGGGTTATTCATTTATAAGTTTTGTTATATATGTTGCATAGTTGGAGAATATTTTG
Organism: Picea engelmannii; assembly: GCA_009831015.1. Lineage (NCBI taxonomy): Eukaryota > Viridiplantae > Streptophyta > Pinopsida > Pinales > Pinaceae > Picea > Picea engelmannii. The sequence continues at coordinate 18,935 of ML864803.1, forward strand.
GGATTATTTCTTTCTATGAAAGTGCCACTTGGAGATTTGAGTCTTTCTTCTTCTTGTAGAGTAGCTTCAAGCCAAGCTAGATGTTTTCTAGTTTTTGGTACAATGACTGATTCAATAGGTTTGTGTGGTTGCATCCGATGATCAAGTTGTTCTCGTTCTTTATTTTGACTTTATGGAAGACATGTGCTTTCTTCTTTAGGCTCTTCATATTCTTATTCCATGGATTATTCTATAGATTTCTTGAAATCCATCGTCTCATTGAAGGTTACGTCTCTGCTGAATTCAATCTTATGTTGTTATGGAATATAGATTTTGTAGGCTTTGGAGGATTCACTATATCCGACAAATATGCCCTTATTTATTGAGGGTTCTAATTTATTCATTTTATCCTTGGGGATATGAATGTAAACAAATCACCCAAAAATTCTTAAGTGATCCACATTAAATTTATTTCTTGAGAAGGCTTCTTCTGGAGTCATATCCTTCAATATTCGGTGGGGACTTCTGTTATGAACATATATTGTTGTCATGACTACTTCTCCCCACAAATACATGTATAAACCTTGATCATTCATTAGTGCCTTCACGGTTTCTTCAATGGATCTATTCTTCCTTTCTACTATACCATTTTGTTGAGGATTATGAGGAATGGTTAGCTCCCTCTTAATTCCTGCTAATTTGCAAAAGACAAAAAATTACTTGGATGTGTATTCTCCTCCATTATATATTCTCAAAGTCTTGATTTTCTTGCTTTTGAGGTTTTCTATTTCTTCTCTAAATTCTTGAAACTTTCTAAAAAATCCATCCTTTGTCTTCAAGAGATATAACCAAGTCTTTCTTGAGTAATCATCTATGAAGGTTACACAATAAAGAGAACCTCCTAGAGATTTAAATAGAATCAAGCCACAAACATTTGAATGTATTAGATCTAGGATTTTCTTAGATCTATTATCGCTACTTGAGAATGGTTTCTTAACATTTTTACCAAGTGCGCATCCTCTGCAAATTCCTTCATGTGTAGATTGTAGTTCTATTATTCCTTCAACCATTTTCTCAAGGAAAGGCAATGCCTGATAGTTAAGATGAACTATGCCAAAGTTCACTGGGATTGACTTCATCATTTACAAGAGCTTCATCATTATGTTCTAGTAGTCTATATAATCTGCCTTCACGAGTTCCAACAACTCTAGCATTCTTTATGCTGGAGTCTCTAGACCAAGATAGTACTTGACCATCTACAAAGGCTATTTTGTTTCCTTTGTCTTCTAGGAAAGATATAGATACAAGATTCTTTTATAAACCAGGTACATATAAGACATTACTAAAATGAACATTGTTACCTGATTCCAATTTGATGGAGGCTTGACCAATTCCTTTGACTAGATAGGTGTTCTTGTCTCCAAGTTCTACTTTGTGAGATGTCTTCTTTTCATTCAGATTGGAGAGTCTGACCTAGTTTCCTGTCATTTGCCTGGAAGCTCTACTGTCAATTATCCACATGTCATCTTCAAGAGTTCTTGTAAGAGCTTAATAGTGTAGATGATTTTCCTTTTCATTCATGATTTCTATTCATTGATAGCTGGTCAAAATTTTCATTTTACTGGTCAAACATTGACTTTTATTTATCAAATGTTGACTTTGATTGGTCAAACATTGAATTTGAATGGTCAAATGTTGACTTTGACCCAAAATTTCAACCTTGATGTTTTTTCCTTTTGAGATTGCCAATAGGTGTGTTGGACTAAGGCACACTAGAATATCCTCTCCTTGAGTAAAGTGTTCCATCATAAGGTGTTGGGCAATATTTTTTAGGGTTTGCATCTACACTTGCTAGTAACCCTAGCGACAATTCTTTAGTAACTGCACCTGCTAGAAACCCTAGTGACAGTTCTTCAACGAGCTTGATAATTTTGTGTCTTATCTTCCTTCGAGTGGTTAGAATTACTGAAGGATGTGTGGGCCCATAACGTGTTAGAAAAATGGGTGTGCTTGTTTCACCATAAACAATATAACAATATTGTCACCCAACCATAGGCACAAAGGCCACCCTCGAGCACCTTAACCTTGACAGACAGAATAATTCCGGTAGTAGACCTATAGACAACCAAGACTAGCACAACAAGCAAGGATAACCAAAGACCAAGTAGAAGGTCCAAACCAATAACCTAAGAAAATATCACTACTGCAGCAGTTGCAGTTCTCCTTCACTCATGCCCACTTCTTGTCCTTATGTAGTCGTGAGTGAGTGAGTGAGTGAAAAATGAGATCTAACTCCCTTTATTTATATTTCTCCATCTTAACTGACTGGGCCAAATTCTTTTCCTAGGGGCTAATAACTCAATATTAGTTTATTCTATTAATATGACTTATCTTCTAGGGTTATTATCCAAAGCTTTGGGGTTTCTCTTGCTTCCTAGAATATTCTAGTCTTGTTAAAGTTTACATGTGGAGGTTAATACCTCCCGTAGCTACCATAATATCAATAGAGAAAACATCTTTGACTTGCTAAAAATTCTCCAATAGCTAGTAGATCAAAATGTTCCTCTTCTTTGACCATTTGACTTCATCAATACAAAATGTACAATATTTCATCAATCCAAAATGTACAATATGGGTTTTGCTCATAAAATTTTTCTAATCATTTTGAGTCCATTTATTTTTTCCTCCAGGACCCACTACAATGGGATCCATGAATTTCCTCAAAAGATGTGCATTGTGTTGGACACACCTACCACACTTT
>ML864803.1:22418-36372 GCA_009831015.1 Picea engelmannii
CTGGGAGTCTATTACAAAATCATTCACTATGTTTTACATGGATTTTGACTTGCATCCTTGGGATAACAATGGTGTAGCCAAGTGAAAATATAAGGTACCTCCTGGAGAGGTAACGGGGTCTGTTACCATCCAAACTAGAAGACCACCAAGGTTCGTAGTCCCTTATGGTAACAACATAGAGGATAAGTGCTCAATGCCACCACAACACCTATCATTCCATATTCAAGCCAAACTCCTACGCTAAGAGGCTTTGGGAGGCTTCCTTCAAACTATTACTTCACCTCAAATAATCTTAATACCAATTCCTAAACAAAGAACATCAGGTGAAGGTAGGAGTTAATTGTTTTAATACTTGTTGGACTTAGTAAATATTACATAAAATAAAGTAACAAATCAACAAATATTGGTTAAGTAATGCACAAGAGATAGGTGTGAATGTCCTTACCACTTTACGAAATATTTGTAATGTGTGTAACTTGGATGAAGTGGCTGGAAATAAGATATTTCCTTGTTGTCACATTATATCATACCTGTAGACAAAAATAAAAGACAAAAAACCAACAAGAATATGGCCTTTTGAGGCCTCGCACAAGTGTAAAAATACATCGGATAAATAGATTTGTGGGTTTAGAGGATAGGGAAACAAAGTAGTAATGACTATTGTGCCCTATAGCCTTTAGATCTGCTGCAAAATTAATTTTCGGCTGGATGGAAATTACTTTTCTAGAATTGGGGTTCAATTCCCCCTAGGTTCAGTGAGCCCCCAAAGCTAGGGTTAACTAAGGAGATGATGTCTCAAGGCTTGTGGGTTGAAAATATGGAGTGTCGAGAGTTAGATGACTTGATGAGCCCACATTGAGCAGATAGAGCCCCTCCTCTCTACCACACATTACCTTTCCTCGTCAATAACGTAGCAGTGTCCACCACACTAGCTTGGCCCGGGAAGGAAAATAGCTCTTGCTTCATGAGGTAAAAATTCCAGTCTCTTGGTAACTATCACTTTAATAATTGAATAATTTTATCATGTTGCAAAGTCCTTTCTTGATTATGAGAACGTTTTCTTGGAAATTATACTTTTTGTCTCATTTCACCTTGGTGGTTGACATGGTTTCCTAGTAAGTGGGTCCCCCTCAGGGAAAGGGTTTCTATTGGGGGGTGTAATTGAAGGGTTTTCATACCATTCCCATCCATACTTACCACTTTCCACACTTCCTCCCCTCTATTTCTTATATTTCTTATATTTTGGGCTTATTGACCCCAAAAAGGGCTTGTACCTCATTTCATGGGAAGAAGGGGCTAAAGGCCCAGAGGTGTTGTAGATGAAAAAAGTTAAAATCCATAAATTATCCCTCTAGATTCTGTCCCTAAGGTCCTAAGAGAAATGAAACAATTTTCCATGCAAAATCAAGGACCTTTAAAAAAGAAAACACATCATTAATAAATGTTCTGCTTGTTGGGGGAATGTATTTGTAGTGTCTTTTAATTTCCAGTGTGTTAGCGATAATTCTTGTCTTGGGCTTGAGAGCATCCAGGTCTGCACATTGCGCAGGAATCACCCAAGCGCAGCACAGGAGAATCCTTTTTTCAGTGACGCGTCAAGCGAGCGGGCGATGTTTTGCTGTCAGCGACCGAGATCCACCTACAGATTTTATCGACGGTCATCGGGTTTTCGAGGCTACCAGGATGCCCGAAATTTAGCACAGGGGACAGCTCTCATATTTCAAGACAATGCTGGGTCGTCCAATCCAATTGGGATAGTTGGCTTCCAGTCGACATATCGGGGATTGGGGTTTTGGGAGTCAAGGAGGTGTCCGTTCATTGCAGTTGAAGTCGCTGATCGTCAAAACGCCGAAAGCACCTTTGGCACCGAGCCCACGGCCTTAGCCCCAGGTCATATCAAGCGAGCCTGTAAAGGGGGATAGACCCTTTTATAATAGCACTTACTATCTAGGCCGTCCATCTGAAGGACACGCAACACACATCTATGCCATGTCGGTATTTGGGAGTTCAAGCTATAAGCACTCCTCGACATTTCACATTTCGAAAACCCAAACCCTGAAACACCAAGAGCATCCAAGACTTGGGGCCCACAACATCGTCGGGAGGATTCAGAACTGTCATATTGCAAGGACACGCGGTGCACATCTGTGTCACGTCGACATTCGGGAGTTCAAGGGTAAAGCGCTCCTCTTCATTTCACCTCTCGAAACCTCGAGCCCCAAAATGCCGAAAGCACCCAGAATTAGGCCCATGGTTCGGGTGCCCAATCACATAGGAGTAGGACTAAAGGAGGGGCACTAATGTCTCAGACCTGGGCCCGCAATATTGCCAAATTAGTTCAGAACCGTCAAATCAGTGGGGGGACGCGTGGTGACCATTAGGCCTTCCCGGCATTCCGCCCATCGCGATTTTGAAGGGGGAAAGACTTGCTCTTTCTCATCCGCGAACCCCGAAATGCTGAAAGCACTCTGGAAAATAGGTGAGAGGTCATGGCCTGTGCTCAATCGAGGGAGTAGAAGGGGTTGTACTGAAAAGGACAAAAGCGCTAAGATGAGTTCCAGAAGGGGGGCACTGTGTCTCCAGATGTTGGTTCGACGTGATCTAAATCCCGATGCCTGCTTGGGATAAATGAGATAAGAGATAAGGTGGTTGAAGCCTCGCTTCACTCATTAATTACAAGGAATGAACGTCCTGGCTGGAAGGTCTACCCGAGACGATCCTCTGTACTGGTTATGTCCTGTTGGCTATGGGGGCCGTAGACATTAGTGATGTCTCCTTCCTGATTTGAGCCAATAAACTTGAAGTGAGTCGTTATTGTACCTACAGTTGAAAAGGGTTTGCTGATAGTGATATTGGATGGGTTCTAGAGGATAGAAAGGCCTCCTGAGGCTCCTGTGGAATCTGTTGATATGGAGTTGCATTCTCGCCAGATACGCTGAAAGATGGTTTCAGCTTCTGTTCCTGCGCATTTGGTTTCCTGTAACATTAGAATGTCTGGATTTTCTTCCTTGATACAATCTCGGAGGATCCTTTGTTTGGATTTTCCATTAAGTCTTCTAATGTTCCAGGTGATGATCTTCATCATTAAGAGGGTGGTGTTGTGTGGAGGTATCCCTCCAAAAGCTTGTGGATCTGACTTGAATTTATCATGAGATTTCCCGCCTCCTTGATAAGTTATTGCGTTGTTTTTCGCCCTCGTCTTTTATTCTCACGGAGGACTCTTTTCGAGCCTGAACTCGTGTCTGTGGCTATACCTAGGCATGTTGTGGATCCTGCTGAGGAGTTGAGAAATACTTTATGTACCTTGCACAGTTTTTCTTCAGGAAGGGTCTGCAGGTCCTTTTGATTCAAGGCCTCCTCGAGCTTTTCTAGATCTATGCTTGCTAGATCTATGTCGTCCAGCTACATTGGGGTATCCCCATCCCCGTCTCCTCTTTCTTTTGTGTAGATTTCACGACTTTGAGGAGGGGGGGAAGGATTTGGGGTGTCTCCTTGAGCCTATCACGAATCCTTGTGTGGGTCTTGGATTTCCTCATCTTCTGGCAGCTAATTCAGAATCTCATAAGTTTTTTTGGTTGTGATTTTTTGCCTGGGGTCTGGGATCTGCCTCCTTGGTGGGTTTCTCTTTTCTTCCGCAACCGTGGTGAAGCCATCTTTCTGTGTGGTGTCATTTTCTCTGGTGGCTAGTTTGATCATGGGGCAATCTCTGAAGAGGTGGTTGTGCTCATGACATCTCCTGCAGCTAAAGGGAATGTGCTCTTAATCCAGAGTTTGTTTCCATTCCTCATCCTGGTATTCGAGAGTCACCGCTCCAAGGAGTGCCTTGGAGATGTTCATGTAGACACAGATCTTGGTGTATGAAGCATACTTTCACTGCCTTGTGGCCTATGAAGCTTTGACATACTGTCCCAGGGGGTTCCCTATTCCCATTAGAATCTCCTCTAGCCAGAACTCTTGCGGTAAGGAATATAGGCGGATCCATACAGGGGCCATGGTGAAATCTTCTTTGTCTAGGCTAAATATTTTATTCTAGAAATGTAAGAATAGCCCTGATGATTTGTAGAAGTATGGCCCGTTTTCAAATATCATGTCCCTGTCTTCTAGATTGTATAAAATGATTGTGAAGAAGCCTTTGGAGCTGAATTGAACCTCATAGTCCCCCTTGGGGTTCCACCATTGCTTGATCCATTTGTTGAGATCCCTCTCCGTTGGCTAGAGTCCCAGGAACTTGCCTATGATGGCATGCTCTCTCATAAATTGTGTGTGTTCTGCTACTCTGGTTGAGCTAATGAGGTATCTTGGTGTTTTCTCCATTTGTGGTATGCATTTGCTCAACTCCCATCCTCGAGGTGCCTTTGGATGGGAGGTTCCCGCTTCCGTCTCCATTTCCTTCATGAGGCCTTGTTCTCTGGCTAAAATTTGTTCACGTACCTGCAGGGGTGGCTCGAATGTGGGGCATTTCGCTCTGGTACCAGAGCGTTCATTGGCGATGATGTTGCAGTATGAGGGGGGTTGTCCCCCCTCTTCTATGACCATTCTGACATGTCAATAGGAGTCGATTGACCTGCTCTTGTTGCTGAAAAATCGCCGCGCGGGTGTTCTGTGTCTGATCTGCAACAGTCTGCGCCATGTTGAGGCTAAGGTTTCCTCAGAGCTCCGCGATCCACTCTCCCTTAATTTGAAGGACATGGGGGTGGGCTTTGATCCACTTATGTGTGCACAGGTCACAATACCATTTAATATGGTATCTCTGGGTGCAACCACACGTTTGACCACTTACAATAAGAGAATTATATTAGTTAGCTATAAAAAAAAATTATGTGCATTTTGCACTGTAATGTCCCTCAGTTGGGCTGGGGATGTTACAAGACTAGTGACTTAGGAAGGGATATGGGGTCACTACACAATTATGTAAAAGGATTAGGGTTTTAAGAGGGTATTATATTGAAAGTACCTAAAGAGGATTACCTATCAAGTGTCACCTAAGGAAAATAAGGTTTTTCAAGCTTAGATGGGGGGATTGATTCACTAGGAAGTCTCTTCAAGTACTACTAACATGATTTCAAAGCATGGAATTGTGAAAGAGGGAAGAGCCCCTAGAAATCCTACCTTAATTCCAAAACCAAAATCTTCAATGGTCAAAGGGAAATAGGGAAAAAAATGTATAGTTTATTTTCCCCTCAAGTGGAGCAAGTTGCACTTCCTTAGCCTCGTAGTAACGTTTTTCATCCAACAAACCTAGAAATTTTATATAAATCCCTTGAATAATAACTAAACATCACATAAAATACATATATAGCCAAGAACTTCTTAAGGAAGTTTTCTCATTAATCTCCAATAAATAAAATGAGAAAGGTCTTCTCCTTTTATAGCTAAGGAGCCTCCTCATACCATGTGCTATCTCAAAACCACGAGCTCAAAAACCATTGGTCCAATCAAAACCATGGGAAAAATACAATATATGAGATAAAAATATCCCTTTAAACCTCCAATGCAAGAGAACTCCTCTCAAATGGTCCAAAGTGCATCATAGAGTGCGACATGTGTAGACTAGAGAGTCCCAGAAAAGACGTGCCCCTTCAAAAAGTGTGTCAGTGTCTTGTTAGAGTCCTATATTTTATAGTATCAAATGATGACTGATTATTTTATCTCAGTAATGTCATATTGGAAATAATATTTTATTTTTCAAATGATTTCCAAAAAGAAAAATAAAGGAGAAAATAGGCAGGGTCTGCACAACTAAATTGCACCCTAGGTTGATGAAAATAAGCATTAGATGTTGGCATGTTTACAGGAAGAATGTGATTTTCATTGATGGAAAGAACAATAGCGAACCAAACCTTGAGAGTGTAGAAGACGAGAAAGCTCAGAAGAGATAGCGATTTCCAGAAGTACAGACTAGGTCCAAGAGAAAGAATTGCAAGAGGAGCAAAGGTCGAGACCCGTGAACACTTATAAAGCCTTATAAAGTTAGAGAGATCAAAAGCTTAGGAGGAAGAGAGACAATGGTCGTTGGATCACCGATCTAGAGGACCAACAACTGTCGGATTGAATTAATGAAGGATAGGATAAGCAAGGCAAAACGATTGAGAATTAGATCATCCGAACTTTCGTCAGCTGTCATATTGAATTAAGTCAAAGGATAGGATAAGAAAGGGATGATATCTGAGATCTTGATCACTCAAATTTATGTTAGTCATTGGATCAAAATAAGTGGAAGGATAGGATAAGTTAGAAGTAGTGCTAATCTCAACGGCCTATAAATGGGCACTCAGATCTACAGTCGACAGGACATATCAGACCCCCCAAGATTTTTACCTTTAACCATGGGGTAGGGTCTGAGTTGGTGGTATTTCTCATGTGGGACCCTCATACATGTCACCTTCTTGTCAACTCGGACCCCCCTCACTCATTTCCACTTACCATGTAACCCCCCCTCCGAGAAAACCACCAAACCACTCTTACATACCACCTCCACACTCTGACGTCACACTCCACTACCCGCTACACATCACACTCCACTATTACACTTTGCCTCCACCTCCACTACACTGCGTACACATCTCACCCATGTCAACAGACCACCTCAACAAGGACATGTGGTATACCATGTCAGCAAGGACATGTGGAAGACCACATCAACAAGTACACATGGCATAATCAGATGATGACAAGTGTCAAGAGGAAATTGGCTCATGCCATGTCAACAAGTGACATAAGCAAGATATGTCACTCTGGGATATTTACTTTGGAAGTTTCACCACCAACAAATGATAAAAGTCCTGAAGTCTCGAAGGGTAAAGATCTGAAGTCTCTCTCAGCTGTCTGATCTGAAGATCACTTCAGGTGCATTCTCAATCATTGATCTAGTTCAGTGGAAGGATAGTGTAAGTGGAAGTGTTCACTGAAAACAAGCGGTCTCCACCACTTATGAATTACTCAATAGGTTATCACTCTAGAGGAAAATAGAGAAGCGAATTATCAAAGTCCCAAAGTCTTGAAGTAAGCAGGGACCGTCCATCATCAAGACTGATAGGTGGCACACGATCCACAAATCCAGAGAGAATCACTTTGGTATTTTGTGGTTGGGAAGGAACCAAGCTTGCCAAAGACCCAAGGGCCAAAAAATATCTAGGCCATTGGTTTCCAGAAGGACGCATGGCATAAATCTGTGCAGTTCGGGAAAAGCACTCTAGGAGAAAGTGAATGAAGCGATGTTGAGATTTGAAATCTCTGAAGTCCAGAGACCCGAAGGAGATCTTGACCGTTGATCCGAGAGTTTGATAATTGAAATTCCTAAAGTCTAGACTTGCAGAGGAGATCCTGATCATCGATTAAAAAGAACAGGTGTCCATAGATCATCGACTCTGAAATATTGGTGTACGGAGAAAAGAAGGGTTTGAGTTTTGAAACTCCCGGAGCCCAGATCATGAAGTAAATCACAGTCATTGATTTAGGAAGGCTAGATCTGATCCGTAGACTTGAGAGGATAGATCTGAACCATCTGTTTAGGAGCACTGTCAATATCATGAGATCGACTATCCTGTCGCATTGCGGGGATTGAAGGTGCACAAACTTTAAAATGTTGAAGGAGAACCGCAATAGAAACCATAGTTTTGGAGAAAGGACACATGGAGCTCTGTAGTAAATTGTGGGTTGAAAAGAGGGTTTCCCTCAAATAACCTTTGGATGCTCCCATAATCACGTGGCCAAATAATATCTTCGCCCAATGTCATATCGAGAAACAAATCTAGCTCTCACTAGACTGAGATCAGGATGAGCCTTCTGAATAGGAGTTTGGTCACCATCAGTGGTCATGTGAAGGAAGGGGCTTAGAAGCCAAAGAATCCAAAAATGACTAACTGTAACTACCAGAGAATGCGAAGATTTACGACTGCCAGAGAAGCCAGAGAATCTCAGGATAATGCCCGCTAATGATGAACAAATTTAGTATAACCTCCAGGGAATATGAAGAGTTTGAATAATGATCAGGCAGGGGACTCGAGGTGAGAAAGAGATGCAGAACATAAAAGATATAGTGCTTTTTTCGATAGTGATGCATGTGGGTAGGATGAGATGTAGTGCATAATATGAAGGGGAGATATGTGGAGCAGAATTGAGCATGCAGAGGCAACACAGAATATAAAAGGAAGAAGAGAAGCTAGACAACGGGGTTGTTGAGCGCAGGAGAAAAAAAAGAGAGCAGAGCATAGAAGATGAATGATGCATAAGAAGAACAGAATATAGAAATCGAAGAAGGTAGAGGAGACATGTATTTGTAACAGACCATTTCAGAGACACAACAAGTAAGTAAAGTTTTGTAAGATTCATTCAGGGTGGTAGGGTGGTGCTAGGGAGGATTGCAGTCCTCTAAATTCTAGTTGGTGCTAGAAGATATTCTGGGAGTTGGTGCTTCCATCTAGTGGGTGCTAGAGAAACTTGGGAGTTGGTGCTTCCATCTAGTGGGTGCTAGAGAAATCTGAGAGTTGGTTCTCTCTGCAAGTTGTAGCTTGCTATCAGAGGTTGTAGCCTCATATTTGAGTTGGATCTCAAAGACTGTGATGTACATGAAAGTTGGAGCTTGATTGACATCCTAAGAAGAAGAGGTTTTCACCCTTATGGGTTTCCTCATGAAAATCAGTGTCTTTGTGTATTCTGTGTAATTGATCAAATATTGTATATCTATGCATGTTAAGTTATCAACAACACATTAAATAATAATCTAGACAAATAAAAAAAAATAAAAGTAAAAGTTTCAAGCTTATATACATAACTGATTCACCCCCCCTCGTAGTTATATTTCCAACAATTGGTATTAGAGTTGGTGCCTTTGATCAAAGGTAGATCCATAATCTTGAACATGACTAGTCATGATGGAAGTTCAACTAATATACCCCCTCTATTTTATGGAACAAACTTTGCCTTCTGGAAAATAAGAATGATAACACATTTAATGTCTTTGGGTGCTGATGTTTGGGATGTCATTGAAATGAGATATGTGAAGCATGCAGTCTTGGCCTTAAAATATGATAAGATGGAGTTTAGATTTAATGAAAAATCAATTAATCCCATCCTAAGTGGGCTTGCTGAAGACGAGTTTGTCAAAGTCATGCACTGTGATTTAGGAAAATTTATGTGGTACAAGATGATAAGTAGTTATGAAGGTAATGAAAAGGTGAAAGACGTAAAACTTCAGACTCACGGACTAAAATTTGAGCAGTTAAAGATGGATGAAGATGAAACTATCAGTAAGTACTTCTTACGTATAGAAGAAATTGTCAACACTATGAAACACCTAGGTGAAACGATTGATGAATATTTTCTAGTCCAGAAAATATTAAGATCTCTTCATGATAGATTTAACTCAAAGGTCTCTGCTATAGAGGAAATAGCTGATCTCAAAATGTTGAAACTAGATCAAATTCTTGGAACCCTAACTTCTTAGGAAATGAGAACCACTAAAGTTAAATCCACTACAAGAGAGGCATCTTTTAAAGTAGATAAAAACACAAACTCCGATATAGATGAGATTGAAGCAAAATTTGTGAGAAGACTGAAGAAAGGATCAGGAAAATACAAAGGTAAACTGCCCTTCAAATGTTTCAACTATGGTAAGATAGGTCATTTTGCATCTAAGTGTCCTCACAAAAGAAAGGATCATATATATATGATGATGAAGAGAAGCACAAACACAAGAAGGTTTATAAAGATAATAATTTTAAGAAGAAAAGCCTTTTTGTAAACAATGATGATGATCCCTTAGATGATAAAAGTAGTGACTCTTATATTGAAGACAAAATAAATGATATCATGCTAATATATTTAGAAGATATAAACACTGAAGATATAGGAAGTGAGTTCGTTGATTGTACAACAATAGTATATCTTGAAGGAGAACTTGTCAGTGCCATGGAAGAGATTGATAGACTTAGAGAAAAGAAAACAAAAACAGTTACTTCTCAGGTATGAGAAAACATGCAATGAACCATCTGAAGAAATTACTCTATTGAAGGTTAAGTTAGAAGAAGCTAAGAATATTGAAGACATCCTAAAACAAAAATTGAAGGAAGCAAAAATAAAAGGTGAAAAATTGGAAGCTAAAATAGTGATTGTCATAAAATATCTAGAGAAATTTCAGGCCTTATATCATCAGAATCTGACAAGTATTAAAGCCTCAAAAGGATTAGCCTCCATTCTAAATCAGCAAAGGAATTCAAAATTGAAAATTGGTTTGGGTTAAGAAGAGGGATCAAGTAGTGGTCAGCCAAGCAACAAAGAATCCATCAAGTTTATCAAATCTACAACCATTGACAACAAGAAACCTGCGGAAACAAAGAGAATCAGCCGCCAAGGAGGAGTGAATGAAACACTACCAGAACTGAATATGTAGAACAAAGAAATAATACACCCTCTGCTCAAGGAAATCAACAACATGGAAGAAATCAACCTGCTCAAAGAAGACAACCTTTTTCCAGGTACAAAGATTTTTTCTATGGATATTGTTTTTACTACTCTATCTATGGCCACAAAGTTGTAAATTTTTCTTTAAGCTTTAGACATGAGCAATCAAGACAACCAAGGAATAAATGTCTACCATAACAAAGAATGAGACAACCAAGTAACAAACACCCACAATTTGCAAATCATGTGATGGTTGGGAAAAGGACGTAGATTACACATAGCAATCGTTATGACTATTTATTCAATGAACTAGAATGTTACATTTTCCATAATTATGGACATAAAGCTACAGACTGTCGCTTAAAAAACTATAAGCCAGATTCAAATCACAGAGTTGAAAATGTCAAGGTTTGGAAGAAGAATGAAGATAACAAGTGTAGATTAGTGTTTTCAGCTCAAAAACAAAAAGACACCTGGTATATTGACAACGGATGCTCCAGTCATATGACAGGTGACAAAAAGTAAGTTCCTATTACTCAAAGAAAATAAATCAGGGAATGTGACCTTTGGAAATGATGCTCCAAGAAAGATTAGACGTAAAGGTCTAGTAATCTTAAGGAATGGAAAAAGCAAAGCTAAAGATGTGTTGTTTTTTGATGGTTTAAAGCATAATCTTCTTAGTGTCATTCAGATATGTGACAGAGGATGTGAAGTCACTTTCACTGCCAAGAATTGTAAAATAAAGACAGTAAACACATGAGAGATGATTGCAAAGGGGGTTAGAACTAAAAACAATAAATATGTTCTGAAGGAAGATAAGGAGAAATGTCATTTAAGCAAACTTGATGAAAGTTGGTTATGGCACAGAAGGCTTGGATACTTGAATTTTGATCATATTGTCAAACTGAATAATGAAGGTGTTTTGAAAGACCTTCCTAGAATATCTAAGCCTAATAACTCTGTATGTGAATCCTGTCAAATGGGGAAGCTTACTCGTGCTCAATTCAAATCGAAGAGTTTCACATCTTTAGAGAAACCACTTCAAATTTTTCATATGGATCTGTGTGGACCATCGCAAAAGGAAGGAACTGGAGGAGAACATTACTTTATGCTTGTCATTGATGAATTCTCCAGACTTATGTGAGTTTCCTTTCTGAGAGAAAAATATGATGTGTTTGATAAGTTCAAAATTTTTAAGGCATTAGCTGAGAATCATACATGAAGGAAGTTAAAGGAAATTTTCTCAGACGGGGGAGGAGAATTTATGTCAAGAGATTTCAAATAATTCTGTGACAGACATGGAATTAAAAGAGAATATACTATTCCATGTACTCCTCAACGAAATGGAGTTGTAGAATGCAAAAATAGATCAATTCAGTAGATGGCAAGGGCTATGATGAGTGAAAGGGACATTTCACAAACCTTCTGGGTGGAGGCTATTCACACCACTGTTCATATTCTAAACAAAGTGCATCTAAGGCCAAAAAGTAATAAAACTCCATATGAGTTGTCATTTGGTCGACCTGCATCAATCAAGCACTTCAAAGTATTTGGAAGTAAATGCTACATCATGAATAATGATGATCATATGGTAAAAATTGATAGTAGAGATGATGAAGGTATCTTCTTAGGATATGCAATGAACATTAAAGGATACATATGATTTAAAAAAAGAATTCATAAATTAGTAGACTGTATTGATGTTCAAATTGATGAAGAAGCTCCTGTAAAAGATCAACAGAGAATAAGAACTAAGCTAGATGAAAAAGATGATGAGAATAATGAAGATAAAGAACAACAAATATCAGAGTCACAAGAAGATGATGAATTAGGTGGAGAAGAGACACATAGACAAGAAGATTCAGGACAACAATCAACATCAAATCCTTCCTCCAGAATTATTCAAAAGAATCATCCTGAAAGTCAGATAATTGGTGAGAAAGACAAAGGTGTACAAACCAGGAGAAGGATAATCAAAGACATCGAGCAATCACATATAGCCGTCATATCCATGGCAGAACCTAAAATCTTTAATGAAGCCAGTGAAGATGTAAATTGGTTAAAATCAATGACTGAGGAACTGGACCAGATTGAAAAGAATGACACTTGGGAACTCATTCCTAGGCCAACAAATAAAAATGTAATAGGATCCAAATGGGTCTACAAAAATAAGATGAATGAGAAAGGAAATATTGTAAGAAATAAAGCTAGTTTGGTTTGCAAAGGATATGCTCAAACAGAAGGACTGGATTTTGATGAAACATTTGCGCCCATAGCAAGATTTGAAGCTATTAGAATGTTTATTGCCTATGCATGTCATAAAAATTTTAAATTCTATCAAATGGATGTCAAGTCAACTTTCTAAATGGAGATATAAAAGAAGAAGTATATATGGAACAACCGGAGGGTTTCCAATGGTCAGATAACCCTGACTTTGTCTGCAAGCTAAAGAAATCCTTATATGGGTTGAAACAAGCTCCTCGTGGCTGGTATTACAGATTGGATAATTATCTTCAAGACAAAAGGTTCAAGAGAGGAACAATTGACAACAATATATATATCAAAACATAGGGTAATGATTTTCTCATTGTGTTGGTCTATGTAGATGACATCATCTTTGGAAGAAATAATGCCTCATTGGTACAATAGTTTTCTTCTGCCATGCAGTCTGAATTTGAAATGTCTATGATAGGGGAACTGTCATTTTTTATTGGTCTACAAATTACTCAGAGGTCTAAAGGAATATTTCTCTCTTAGGAGAAATATCTAAGAGAAATGTTGAAAAGGTTTCAAATGGAATATTCTACACCTATGAGAACACCTATGGTCACTGGATGCAAGTTAAGAAAGGATGATGACTCACTTGATGTTGATTAGAGTTCATATAGGTATATGATATGCATCCTATTGTACATCACAACATCTTGTCCAGACATAATGCATGTTGTTGGAATGGTAGGAAGGTATCAGGTTGCAACTAAATAGAGTCAACTGTTAGCGGTCAAAAGAATATTTAGATACTTGAAAGGAACAATGAACTATGGCCTATGGTATTCTAGGAATCAAAATTTTCAACCATCAGTCTATTCAGATGTTGATTGGGCTAATTGTGTGGATGAAAGAAAAAGCATGAGTGGAGGTGCATTCTTTTTAGGAGATTCTCTTGTAGCATGGTTGATCAAGAAGCAAGGTTCCATTTCCTTATCGACTATAGAAGATGAATACATTTCAGCTTCCACTTGTTGTACCCAAGTATTATGGATGATTTAGACAGTTGCAGACTTGGAGGTAAAGTATAATGCACCGATCCCAATTCATTGTGATAATACTAATGCAATTAGTGTGTCAAAGAATCTTGTATTTCACTCCAAGACCAAACATATACCCATAAAGTATCACTTCTTGAGGGAACAAGTAACCAACACTATTGTTTCTTTGCATTATATTCCATCCAAAGATTAGATTGTTGATATCTTCACTAAACCGCTTGCAAAAGATCAGTTTGATTGTCTACGCCAAAACTTGGGCGTGACCCTGTTATCAAGTTAAAATA
>WSFP011425844.1:0-22318 GCA_009831015.1 Picea engelmannii
GAAGTTAGTGGGGATGGAAGGCAGCGACAGATACTTTGAAACATTTGTGAACTGTGGTAGAATGAAGCTTGCGAGTTCGAGGAGTCTGTGGTGGAATTGTAGATCACGGAAGTTTTGAGTGCAAGATGTATATCACAGAACAAGAAGCATATGAGTTCGAAAGTCCCAACCCGGCAACCGCGGCCATAAAATTGGCTAAGTATGGAAAGGAACAACGGTCGATCAGATTTGTCATGTGAGGATATAGATGGAGATGAAGATATGTCATCCCGCAAATGCTAGAACCCGCGATTATAGAAAGGCGACCAAGTATATAACTAGAAAGAGATAATACACATGAAGAATAAAAGGGAAAAAGGACTAAGGCGTCGGCAATGGAATTATAGATCGTGGAAATTTCAAGTGCAAGATGTATATCACGAAACAAGAAGCAGCAGAGTTCAAAAGCGCCAAGCCGAAACAGTGACTAAGAACTGGAGATTTCGTGAACCCATCAACACAAGGATCCACAATAGGATGACAAGGTCTCCCCAGAATATGGGAGGCCCCGATGGTTAAATTGTATCGCTCGAAACATTTGAATGCATAATCTGTAACACGGAAGAGGGGACGATGTCGAAATACGGTAGTCAATTTGTATATTGCGAAGGGTTGGATGCCAACTGTTTTGTACCAGTGTCTTCAGTTGTCACTAGTAAGAGAATAGTTAATGTATATTAGGAAGGATAGAAAGTTATAAAATTGGCCAAGTATGGAAAGGAACAGTGGCAGGTCAGATTTGGCATGTCAGGATATAGACGGAGATGAAGATATGTCAGCCTGCAAAAGCTAGAACCCACAATCATAGAAAGGAGACTAAGTATATAACCAAAAAAGGATAATACAAGGGAAGAAGAAAAGGGAAAAGGGACTAAGGAGTCTACGATGGAATTGCAGATCATGGAAATCTTGAGTGCAAGATGTATATCATGGAACAAGAAGCAGCAGAGTTTGAAAGCGCCAACCTGGCAACCACGGGCATAAAATTGGCTAAGTATGGAAAAGAACAGTGGTCGGTCGGAATCGTCAAGTGAAGATATAGATGGAGATGAAGATATGTCAGCCCACGAACGTTGGAACCCGCGATCATAGCAAGGTGACTAAGTATATAATGAGAAAGCGATAATACACAGGAAGAAGACAAGGGAAAAAGGACGAAGTATCCCACAGAAGAACATCTACTGCTCATTTATTAATGCCAAACCTTTAGAACCCCTGGCAAGCTCTTAGTATTAAAGGCATAAATTGCATATCACGAAAGTTCTTTGGGTACACAATGTATATGATGGAACAGGGGACATAAGTGTTGGATACCGCAAACCCAGGAGCCAGTGATCAGATAATTGGCTAAGTATTGAAAGGGACCGCGGTCGGTCGAGTCCATGGTGTGAAGATATAGATAAAGAGTCCAATTTGTGAATCCACGAGGCCGTGCAGACAGAACACAAAGGGATAATAGAGGGGGGGGAAGAGAAAAATTAAGAGTTTTTATACATTCCTGCAGACAAATTGTATATTGCAGAACTCTAGGCACTGTTTGCAACTCGCGGAAGATTCAAAACACAATTTTGAGACCATCAATCTGCAAACCCGCAATTGAGAAAGTGTCCAAGTATGGAACACGGAAACGATGGGCGGGACTTGTTTTCGCTAATATATTGAAATTTGTAATAGATTTGCCACTACCTGGCAAGATCTTCTTTGCATGTTTCTGAACAAGTTCTGTAGGGATGGTTGGTTCTCCAAACTTTTTCTTATAAATGACAATCTTTACGGTTGTTGCATGATGTCGTTTTAGCAACCTGACAACCCTGGGTATGAAATTGGCTAAGTATGGAAAGGAACAGCGGTCGGTCGGATTCGTCATGTGAGGATATAGATCGAGATGAAGATATGTCATCCCCCCAATGTTGGAAACCGTGATCATAGAAATATGACTAAGTAAATAACTAGAAAGTGATAATACATGGGAAGAACACAAGGGAAAAAGTACTAAGTATCTCCCAGAAGAACATCTATTGTTCGTTTATTAATTCCAATCGTGGAATTGTAGATCACAGAAGTTTTCAGTGAAAGATGTATATCACAGAAAAATAAGCAACAGAGTTCGTAAGCGCCAACCCGGCAACCGGGACCATAAAATTGGCTAAGTATAGAAAGGAACAAAGGTCGGTCGGAATCGTCATGTGAGGATATAGATGGAGATGACGAGATGTCAGCCCGCCAACCCTGGAATCGCGATGGAATTGTAGATCACGGAAGCTTTGAGTGCAAGATGTATATCATGAAACAATAAGCCATAGAGTTCGTAAGCGCCAACCCAACAACCGAGGCCAGAAAATTGGCCAAGTATGGAAAGGAACAAAGTTCGGTCGGATTCGTCATGTGAGGATATAGATGGAGATGAAGATATGTCACCTCGCCAACCCTGGAACGAGATATCATAGAAAGGCGAGTAAGTATATAACCAGAAAGTGATAATGGAAGGGAAGAAGGAAATGTGAGTTCGTATGCGCCAACCTGGAAACCGTGGCCATAAAATTGACTAAGTATGGAAAGGAACAACGGTCGGTCAGATTCATCATGCTAGGATATAGATGGATATGAAGATATGCCAGCCTGCCAACCCTGCAACCCACGATCATAAAAAGGAGACTAAGTATATAACCAAAAATCGATAATGGACAGGAAGAAGAAAAAGGGAAAAGGACTAAGAATCTGCCAATAGAAAATCCATTTTTTTCGTTTATTAATGCCAATGTTTTCGATAAATTTTTATATTTATCCCAATAGTACTCATATTAGTATATATGCATGGATATTATCAAATAGAATAAGCTGCAATATATGCAAGATATTGAACAGGAACATGGCGTCAACACTTGAGTTGCCTTCTTGTAAGTCATTAATTCATTCTATTTATGGGACCTGAAGAATGAAACCAGGACGGGTCCTCCAATTTCTTTATTTAAGGAACATGGTTCTGTGTAGAATAAACCAGCTAGTCTTACCGATTCTCTTAAAAAAAAAAGTAAGGCCTATGACAGATTATTCTTCTATGTAAAATGTAAGGAATGAACAGAGTGGCCTTTATTTAAATTGAAGTATCAGGCAGTAGAAAGAAAAGGTTGATGTCCATGTTTAACGACACACAGGAAAAAAGGTACAAAATAGAATGAAAAGCAATACCAGAGATTGGAAAACACCATAAAAAAAATAAAACCGCAAATATTATATATTCAAATAAGATGGGTTACAAAATACAGTTGAGATTATTGGCCACAATGATTGTGAGTTGGCATGTCACCGACCAACAAAAAATATGTACAATAATGAAGCTTGTTGACAGTCTTCTTCACAATCAAATCCTTGTTTCATTAAAAACAATGAGTTGAATATCAATTACAGGCTTCGACTTAATTCGAGCTGCCAACTAGATCTAGCCGAGTTTTTTGAATAGTTTGTCTCTTCTAGATATGGCCTTCTTGCACTGGTTGGTTATTCAACATTCCATTCTTTGTTAAGTATTAATTTCCCTCTGTTGTCGAAAAATTGGGGTTTAACGTGCCTTCCGTGTAATGTTCCTGGCCATTGACATCCAAGACAACTTAGAAATGCGATTCAGGCCCAATTCAAAGTCGAATGAGTCATTTAATGTGTCATCGGATATGGGGGAAACAAATCCTGTTAGGCAACAAAAGCCGAAACAGGGAAAAAATTCAAGTGTGTTGTCATTGTTATTCTCCCTGTATTCGATAATTTGTTTGGTTGAAAAGCCTGCCTGAAGATTTGTATGTTGAACTTCTTTGTTTTATTACAGTAAATTGCAAGGAACGTCTAAGCCAGCTGGAAAATGTTCTCATGTTCAAGTACATAACTTCTCCCGACAGCACAGGTCTGGCAAGTGTATCAAATGTTGCAGATCGCAGCAAAATATATCTTTCGTCGTAGGGGTGGCATACATGGCAGCCAACAGAAAGGTCTAGAATGTTCGGAGGTGACATCAAATATTACTCCATGCTCGAATACACTCGGGAGGAAATTACAGAATTGGATACCAATGAACGTTATATGGCGTTTTATCCACTCATACAGTTTATGTTACCTGCTTCTGGGTACATTCACGAATGGATTAATATTTCGCGTCATTTCCGAACATCAAATACCATTTTGCACGCCACGATAGGTGTTACTCCCCTAACGAAGACAAATTCTTTTGTGCTCTACAGAACTCCATACACTTGCCAAACCTATGTTGCTGGAAGAAACTATATACTTCAATGAAGGAGTTTTTTTGCACATAACCTGAAACTCTATCCAAACTCCCAGGAAGAAAACAAAGAAGATCAACAAACAAATCTCTAGGCAAGCCTTTCAACCAACCAAAGCATCGAATACAGGGAGAACACCAACCAGAAAATACTTGTTTTTGTTTCCCTTTACTGAGTTTCTGCTGGATAACAAAGTTTTTTTTTGGCATCAAATCCCACGTCACATAAGACCAATCTATCTTATTTAATTTGGACCTCAAGTATTTGGGCCGAACTCTTTGATGATAGAGAGAAATGGCAATAAGTATTTAAAAGCAACACTAGATGATGACAGTATGATCTTCTGTAGATTTTGGGTTGATTCGTCTTAATGACATATGTTCTCAATCTTTTCGCTTATTAATGCCAATCTTTTCGAATATGTGCGTTGAATAGTGACTAATAGCATGTATTAACATTCCCATATCCGAGCAGATTCTCAAATCTGACAACATCTAACATATGCACAGTATTAAAGAGGGACATGACATCAATGCATCTGTGGATGACACGTTCGTGGATGGAAACGAGGTAGTACATGTATGCATTGTTATCACGATGAAGCCTTTGAAAAACTAAAATAGCCAATATTTTATTTTTTTTTGCAAATTCAAAATGCCACATGTCCATTCATTTTAATGGGAGATGTCCTGGACCTTTCCGCTTATCAAGGCCAATCTTTTCAAACATGTATGGTCGGTTGTCACTTTTGAAAGCATAATTAATGTCCATTGGGAAGGGCGGAAGGTAGCGGGGATGGAGGGGAGCAGAAAATTCTTTTAAACTTTTCTGAACCTACGAAGGCGTGAACCCATGAAACTCTGAAAACTTGACTAAGTATGGAAAGGCAGGTCAGACAGACAAACTCATCGTAGGAAGAGGTAGGGCTACAAATTCAAGGAGTGTGGGGTCGAATTGTAGAGCACAGAAGTTTTGGGTGCAAGATGTATACATCGAACACGAGTTACCATAGTTCAATAGCACCTATCCACGAAGCCGTGTTCATAAAATTGGCTAAGTATGCAACCAAACGGTGGTCGGTCAGAATCGTGATGCGAAGATATAGATGGAGATAATGGTTTGCCAGTTCGCCACACCGGGAATGAAGTATAGAACTGGAAACGCATAATAGAACGGAAGAACAAAAGGTAAAAAACAGGAAAGTTTACAAACAGGAAAAAAAAGAAAGGAGAGAATAACTATATTGTTCAGACAGCAACACTTATTCTCATAAATATGAAACCATAGTAAGACATAAACCATGGAAAAATCATTGCCAACTATGAAATATAGTTGGAGCCCGACGAACTTTGGTTGAAGCTGTAAGAGATGCAATTTAAATCATTTGCAAATTTGTGTATGTTATGTTATCTTACCACTATTTTATGCGGATCCAACTGCAAAACAATGTAACAACATATTCAATTGCAGGTGCAGCACCCCAACATTGCAAGACTTAGGCAAACAAGAGAAAGCAATAAACAACAACCCAGCTAAGAAGCACCAAAACACCCAACTACAGCCACGAAACCCAAACCCTGCAAAGTTGAATCAAACAACAATAAACAACATCCAGCGAACAAAGAAACAAGCACCAACCAACCAACCAGGAATGTCGCAGTTCCAATCGCGGTTGCAGAACCCCAAACGTGCAAACTGCAACAAGACGAACAGGAAAACAAGAGCAACAACAGGAAAATAAGTAATCATTGGAGATGCAAGAAGTAAGCATGAACCACTGAACCAATAACATCGTCGAAGTACAACATTGCCCAAATTGACTGCAAAGAACATTGTGTATAGAAGCAGCAAATAACAACCCATTTAAGAAGCACCAAAATGCCCACCTGCAACCGCAAGACCCGAACCATGGAAATTTGAATCAAACAACAATAAACAACATATAGTGAACAAAGAAGCAAGCACCAACCAGTCGACCAAGAATGTCGCAGTTTCAATTGCGGCTGCAAAACCCCAAACCTCTGCAATAAAACAAATAGGAAAACAAGAACAACAAGAATAGGCAAACAAGAAATCAGTGAAGATGCAAGAAACAAACATGAACCGATGAACTAGCAATACCGCTAAAGTATTGTAACAAGCCTCCTAAGTAAACATTCAACGATGTGAAGCATGTTAGGTAAACATTTAAGTCTGTCATAAATGGTATGTAAACATTTAAGAAATAATGCAGTGTAGCAGATCTTTGACGTACCCAAAAAAAAATATTATAATTTATGTAACAATAGTTGGAATAGTAGAGAATGTGTTCGAAGGACAGATTTTGGATATGCTAGCATATCAAACATTGGGATAAATTTATCTAGCGGAAAATTCTAAGACAAACATTCAAGCTAATGCTAGCATTAATCCACCTTCGAGCAATGCATAAGAAAAATATACGATTCAAAAAGACTGTAGACGATCAAAAAATTTGGATATGGTAACATATAAAACATTGGTAATAGCGAAGCTGGCAATAAGACCTCCAATCTGTTATCCAATCAGATCACTACATATATGGTACTTTTTATTATATGAAAATCAATGTTTTTAGTTCCCTAGCTCCAACAATAGATATTATGCAAATATTTGTGATCAAAGTACAAACTAATACCAGGTCAACGAATTATCGATCGTTATATTCCCTCTATGCCTATGGCAAGGAGTAATAATACAATCTATCCTCAAGTATTTCCTTATAATCTTCTAAAAGGTTAAAACAACAACTTATGCACATTGAATTTGGTGCACCAATTCATTGAATGGTCCACTTATGTAGATCATATTCTATGGGACATAAGTTAATAAAGTGTGAGATAATAAATATACTCATTAAGAACTTAATGTCAAAATGCCATAAGTTCATAAGTTCAATGGGGATTCTAATTTTAGAGTTTGAATCTACCTTTGATAAACACCTATTTGTCTAGGATGACTAATGGAGGGATTTACCCTCAATCCTTAGCTAGGACTCTATTTTTCTTTATTGGATATGTTCCTATGTCTTAGTAAATAGTTACTTTACTAATTAATTGTTCATGGGTTGGGTTAAAATATTGCAATATTATAAGGTTTTATAAAATTACCCTAATATCAATTATTATGGATTTTTTAGGATTAATTTATTCTTTTTATTTAATGATGTGGAAACTACCATAACTATTATTTTCCCTTTCACAAAATGAAAATGTAATCGCTTCATTCTTCAATATTGATGTTAAGCGAGTGATCCCATCCTCCACATCTTGTAACTCCCATTGATTCACTTATTATTATTTCATCCCGAAGTGTCTTGTGATATATTATTTCTTTGATTAATTAGGTCTTACTTTAAAGCTATCTATAGTCTAATCTTCATTGTGTATTATGAATTGAAAATCAAAGAGATAATATATATAAACAAAATTTTGAAACATATTACTTAATTTTCATGTTTATTTTTTTAAGGTTCAAAAAAAATAAAGTAGGACTTCAGTGGATGGTAATCATTATCATCTTGAAGCTCATAATAAAAGTGAAAAAACAAAAGTTAACTATACTTATTGATGATGATTAGTGAGTTTGTAATAGACCGTAATCATCATCATTAGGTTAACGTTTACTAAAGACTTATTAATATTCAATAATAAGTATAATTAACTTCTATTTTTTCACTTTTATATTATAGTCTTAATGATGATGATGATTACCATATTAATAATCAATAATAAGTATAATTAACTTTTATTTTTTCACTTTTATATTATAGTTTTAATGATGATGATGATTACCATCCATTGAGATCAACTTTGATCTATAAGATATTAAGAAAATTGATGATGGAAACTTTCCTCACCCTCTTTACGAATTTTTTTAGTCCAATTTTAAAAAGTTTATTTTACTTTAACCTAGTTTCACAATAAATCATTAATTAAATATAACTTATTTAATACAATAAATAATTTCTTAGAGGTGTAAGGTGTGGAGGGGATCATATATGGTCTCGATGGAAAATAGTAAATAAATTATGCATGGGGACTTGGTAATGCAGCCAACAATAAGGCAGAGGCAATGGTGATCTATCAAGGTTTAATAATGGTCAAGGAACATGGGATAAGCTATGTAATAGCGGTAGGTGATTTCGTGATAGCAATAAGATACGTGTATCACCGAACGTCTCCTCTAGATTTCTTCCTTTCTCACATTATGCAAAGCTGCAATGTAATGGCTCAAGACTTTAAAAATGCATATTATGAGGTTTTAAGAGTTCACAAATCTGAAGTTAAATCGGGGGAGGGCTCTAAGAGTTCACAAACCAACATAGGCATGGTTTGGGTGAAGGGAAATTAAAAGTAAATCGGGGGAGGGCTCTACCTTCAAGCCCCTCCTTTAATATTATTTCTCATTTTTCATAGGATGTCATCCATTTCCAAGTGTCCCATCATGAATGGGAGAAGGAATGTGGAGTTATGGTTCACATGGGGCTCATTACACTAATACCTTCCCTCACTAGGATGAGAGTTTATCTGTAGTACTATGGAGAAGTTATTCTTTGCAAATGGTTTTTTTTTCTCAACTCTACTTGATGGGTTCAAGGCCATAGACAACATTCCTATGTCTAATCTATATGACACTAGAAGAGTGAGTATGGGAGTTTGATTTAGAAGTGTATGGGTTAGGGGGTTGTTGCTCAATAATTTCAGTGATAGCTTGGCTAGGGAATCATTAAGAATATTGTTAGCAATTTGAGAGTTCTCATACTTTGGAGAATTGGTTTGGCACTGCATCACCTTTGTAATATCCATGGTTCATTTCCATTGCATAAACAATTATTGTCTCCTTTGTGAGCTAGTGGAAGTAAAGCATGGGCTTAAGAGGTGTGATGTAGCAAAGGGTATAAAAGATTCAGAGCATTGTGATGAATTTGACTCTTAAATAGAACCAATGATAGGAGGTCTGGGAACAAAGGGTTTCTATAAAAAATAGAGTTAGAGATCAATGTGCAATGGACACTGCCACTCAATTGTCAGCACTTAAGAACTAAAACAAGAGTTCATTGTCTTTATGAAAATTTAGAGGGGAAGATGCTTTAGAGCTTGAGTCTAAATTAAGTTCGTTGCACTCATTGGTTTCAAGAATTTGGATTTATCTTTAGCTCCTTAGAAGGTGGTGTTGTCTCCACTCCATTTGGTCTTTATTTTAGTTTGGGATTCATCTCAATATGGTTCTTCTTGGGTCAAGGATGAGGTCATGGACTTGCAGCACATTCCTCAACTGGATATGGTGGATGTTGTAAGTGAATCTTGATCTACAGACAAATCATATGTGGATATGCATGATGTGGAGAACACTATGGAGACTCATTTTGGAATGGTATTAGAAACCCCTCGAGTGACCAATCTTTAAGTAATTCTCTATTCTTGATATGTTTTTTGAGGTAGTGTTATTATTGTGTCAGTTTGTACGATGTTATACTTGATATGTTTATCAATATATGGTATGGTTAGGAAAGTTTAAGGAATTTTGGATGAAGAATTTTTTATTTTTGCTAGTAGATCGTGGCCATTTTATAAACTTTTTGTATCACAAAGTTGTCTGGTTCAACTGCAAATTTTTCTGATACAAAGATATCCATTATTGTTTATACTAAAAATTTCTCAATTAAATTTTTTTAACAAAAAAATGTATTTATATGATTATGCGGGAGCTATGTGAACCTCAACCATATGTAGTAGACCCCACAACATTGGTAATATGGGAAAAGGAGAAATCATCACAACTAGCATTTTCTTCACCACTAAACACCACCAACTAAGCATCGACTAAGGTAGCATCTCATCTAGATAGAGAAGACATATATATATAGATACATATCCACTAGCACCCAAGTAAGTAGCAAAGACAACTAGGAAGAAGATGTGGCAACTAAAGATCGAGATCGAGAACCAGAACCAGAACCAGAATAAGCAGGGGCAGTTGCACCTATACCAAGGGAAATATATCCAGTAGCAAATTCCCTCTACACGGGGGAAGAGGTAGCATCAAAACATGCATATGAGCAAGCATTTAAGCCAATAACATAAGCAAAGGTAGGCTTTAACAAAATGTTCGATAATATATTTATGTGCTAGTGTTCATCGTATACTAAGAGTTTGTGGTACAATCGTTGACAATAAATAGTGACTTGTTGCTATAAGGCTCTTAATTTTTTTACTTTTACAAAAATATTTCTCACCAACTTAGATATTTTATAATTCACTCAAAAAAATGTAATATTTAATCATAATAATGTGCATTACAAAACTCAATAATCTTATGATTTATATTATATGCACATTTAAATTATTTTTTTAATAAATTATATTGTTAATACACACATAATACAATTATTTATTGTAGGTTTGTATTTTTAATTTTATAAATTCACATTAAGAGTATGATATACATTGTTGGCTTGTTTTTTTCGCTGTCTATTGAATTTTAGAATCTATATGTAAGAGATTTTTTATTTCCTTTTTTCTTTTTCCCTTTTGTCTTTCAAAAAATTTGTGTATATACTATTTCAAGAAAAAATGAAAAATATATATCTTTATGTGCATGGGGAAATTAAAATTGATCTTTTAAGAGCATAAAAAACTTAACGAAAATTTGATTGTTTGTTTACTATCAATGTTCTTTATACAATCATCCAAAAGAAATAAGTCATTTTAGGCTTTACATTAAAAAAAAAACATCATGTCAATAGTAAAACCAAATTTTCCTTTTCCATTTTTTAAATTTTTTCATCTTTATTTGGAGAGACTAATCATATATTAATATCTAAGTGGTTGAAAGTTAAGGGCCTACCTCCACTTCTTTTGTCTTGAAAATACCTGAATGTAGAGAAAGATCTTTTTTAGAAAGTTCATTAGCTATAACATTCAACTCTCTCTATGTCAATTGGGTTTAGCTCGAGTGGTTGGGAGGAATGATTGTTATCCTCCCCACCCAAGTTCAATTCTCCCAAGTGACATGTTGAGCGCTTAACGAGTATATTGTTGTAATGGATTTGAGCCATGTTGTTGATCATCCTTACTTGGAAAAAAGCATTCAACTCTCTCAATATATATGATGGAATAAATTTTGGAAAATTTTCATTTTAGTTCTTTTATTCTTTCTGTAATTGGAGGGAAGTGTTTTTTATATTGTTTTTCTCATTTATCCAATCTATGACAATCTTATAATCTCCCATTCTTTGAATTTGATCAACTCCTTGTCTAGATACTAGCCTCATTAACATCTAGAATGCATTCAATTATTTCCAATTATTTGTTCTCGCACCTAGGGCTACTTTAAAACATAAATTATGTTA
Organism: Picea engelmannii; assembly: GCA_009831015.1. Lineage (NCBI taxonomy): Eukaryota > Viridiplantae > Streptophyta > Pinopsida > Pinales > Pinaceae > Picea > Picea engelmannii. Next base: position 11,683 of record WSFP011425844.1, read on the forward strand.
TTCCTTTAGAAAAAGAACACCTCCTACCAAAATTATTTCAAGGTCCCCTTGACATGCCCCATCAAAATACCCCCATGCATATGTTTTTCCAATGTTTATTTTTACAACCAACCTTGTAGGCTTTACCTTTCATGGCTTTCAAACCCCTTCATAGGCATATTTAATTAGATATACGAGTTGGATAGGCAACCTATCCTTGTTTTGGAAAATAATTTCATTTGTTACCAACCAAAGGGCCCAAAATGTTATGCATGGAAAGGCCTTATGGTCCTTGATTGATTTCTCCTTGAACTAGATATCCAACTATCCCACTATAGAATTTCCTTGCCATTTTCCTCTTCCACATTCCATCTTTAGAGCTTCCTCCCAAACTTCCTTTATGAAAGGACATCTACCAACAAGTGAGATATATTATCATTATCATGTTTATATAGAATGCATGTTTATGTCCTATGAAAAATATCTCCCTTTATAATTAACCCATGTCGGAATTTTATTTGCAAGAGATAACCAAAGAAACAATATTGTTTTGGGGGGGATTTTAATTTTCATGTCATCTCCTTCCTCTTCTAGAAACATTTCCTTGTATATTAATTGGTAAGTATATCTCCCCGATGAGATATTTTATTACCATATTATTTCATCATCTTCTTCCCTAATCCTTATTGCACTATGTTTTAGCCTTTGCACATATTGGGTCAAATTTATGCTTCCTACCCTGAAGTCCCAACCTTTTTTATCATATTCATCCTTGATTATGAATATATAAATTGTATGGATCTGTTTTCTTTATGAGATAATGATTGGCTTTCAAATTTATGGCTTTGATAATTGACTTAGGTAATATAAATTCCACCACAACCCACCCAAGAATATCCTCTTATTCTCACTCTGGTCTCACATCCCACTCTCTAAGACAACAAATTTCCAACAAGTGGAAAATATTTTACTAGTGCCTTCCATCCTAAGGAGGCTCTTGATATCGTTTTCATTTGTAGTATAATCAAGTCCTCAAGAGACAATGGATGAATGCATTTCTACATCATCACTTGTTTCCACAAACCCTGTTCTTACATTAACCTCCAAAGACTATTTTGTGCCAAAGCTTGACCAAAGTAATGTATATTCTTCAAACCCCATCCCTTAAATTCTTTAATTTTTGGTATCTTATTCCATTTTACCAAAGGAATGCCTTCCGTTTTTTCTTTCCTATCATAAGAAACTAAATCACCTCTTTCTTATTTTTCTAGTATTCCTTTTGGGATATAAGCTAGCATAAATTTCTTCAAGAACTAATTTTACCAGAGTCAATATTCCTCCACAAGAAATAAACCTATAGCTCCAAATTGAGACTTCACGTTCTATATTTTCAAGGATCTGGTTCCAATCCTTAAACCTATAAGAACTAGGCTTCAACATAAATCCCAAATACCTCACTTCAATATCAATAAAGGATACCTTGAAAGGAAGAATTTGAAGTATCCCTCTTTCTTTCTATGCTTCTAAACTGTTGAATACAACATTTTCTTTGTATGATTTTTATATCATCCATGTCACTCTGTGATATCAATCTATAATCTCCTTGTATTTTTTTGCTTCCCTCACAGTGCCTATCCCAAATAAGAAAACATAATCAACAAAAAATAAATGAGATAGGGATAAAGTTTTTCCTACCTTTATTCCTTTTAAATCACTTTCTCTTTTGCACTCTTTAACTTCTGTACTTAGGAACTCAACTACTAGCAAGAAATAGAATAGTCGCATAGGACAACCTTATCTTAATCTCCTTTTGGGGGAAAATGGATGTTGACCCATTTATTAGAAGAGAAATAGACATAGAAAATAGGCATCCCATTATCCAGTGTACCATCTAAAGATTAATTCCAATATGAATTAGCATTATCCTCATATATAACCAACTTACCTTATTGCAGGCCTTAGATAGGTCTTCTTTGAGAACCATAGGTAGCATCTTATGTATTGTTATGGAATATAAACCCTCCTGACCCACTCCTACTACATCATGAATCCACTTGTTGTGTAAGAAACCAAAATACTATTGAGAGATGCTGTTTGAGAAGACCATATTTAACATGGAGGCTATTATCTTAGAAATTATTTTGTAAATTTCATTGCATAAGGAGACTGGCTTGTAATCCTCAAAATATTTGGGGTTATTCTTTCAAGGGATGAGTGCTATGCAATTTTATTTGATGAAACCTATCACTTTGTTTGATAATATTGATTCATCCTTGTCAATTGATTTTAGCTCGAGTGGTTGGGAGGAATTATTGTTATCATCCCCACCCAATTTCAATTCCCACAAGTCACATGTTGAACTCTTAATGAGTATATTATTTTAATGTATTTGATCCCTATTTTTGACCGAATTTGTGCCCTAAATATTCTATGGTTTACCCTTGGTATCATCCTTGAAATGAGGGGAATTACTCAGGTGTTTTCCCTGCTCTTTGTAACTTGGAAAAAAATATTGATTCCTCCATTACCCTAAATATGTATTCCTCCATCAAATCATAAAACCCCAAATAGAATTCCACTATCCATCCATGTGGTCCTAGAATATTTGACTTCTCAAAATATTCTAACACTACTTTAAGTTCTTCTTTGGATACTTTTGCTAAAATTTCTTCATTTTTCTGTGATCCATGAATATTGGAAATAGGATGTCATTTTAACTATTTATTTAATATTTTCCTTGGAAGGGGATCTTGATATACCTTCAGAAAGTGGGATACCCCCAAATTTTCAATCTCCTCAAACCTTATGACCTTTGTTCCATCCTTCTTTCTCATCTCCCAAATAGTGTTAATGTTTTTCTTGTGCTTTACATAGTTCTAGACGAACTTAGTATTCTCATCCCCTTCTACTAACCAGATTGACCTACTTTTCACTCTCCATTTTTCTTCCTCCCACTTTAACAACTTCATTTTTTCTCCTCAAGAACATTTCGTAACTTCTTTTCCTTTTCTGAAAATGTTCTCCTAGTTTTTTATTAAATATATGTATAATATAAGCATCAACCTTGAGTAAATCCTTTTGAGTTTTGAAATTTGAGTTTTTCCCAATCTGAGTCCTATAACATTCTTGAATTTTTTAAATCTCTCCATAAATTAGAACATGGCTATGCTCTCATTTGATGGATCATAACTTTTCCAATTTTGATTAACCAGTATTATAAATTCCTCATTCTCCATCCATTTTGAATTGAATTTAAAAGGGCCTTGAGGTTTATTATTTTCCTTATCTATTTGAAGAAGAGTTGGAAGATGGTATGAAGAACCACCCTCCCCCGCCCCAAATTTGATTTGGACTACTTTGTACATCACCCATACTACCACCAATAAAATTTTAGTCTTTTAGAACTCCCTCTTGAGTAAGCTCTATCTCTCTCATTTGATGGACCATACTTTTTCCAACTTTGATTAACCAAGCTTATGACTTCTTCGTTCTCCATTGAATTGAATTTAAAAGGTCCTAGAGGTTTATTCTCATCATTCTATATTTGAAGAAGACATAGAATATGGACTAAAGAGCCACCCTCCCCCACCCAACATTTGATATAAACTACTTCCTACACCACCATTGCTTCCACCAAGAACCTATCTAGTCATTTAGAAACCTCGTAATCTCCAACCCTAAAATTTATCCAGGTTGGAACTATTTTTAATGGCATCACATCATGCAAACCTATTTCTTCAAACATAGAGTGAAATATTCTACCAATGGATATACTCTTTTATTGGTGCCCCATACTTCTCGTATTCTAGTTTTGAGGTTAAGACCCCACAAAAAAAAATTACATGTTCTTCTTTAAGGATACCTTGAACAAATAAATTGCCCCATAATTTTTTTATGTCCTCATAAGGACCATACATGTTGATAATGGAAAATGTCTTCCCCAATTCCATTGACCACAAATATGTTAGTATATTTTCATTGAGAACATAATAATTAATGAGGTTAAGGAATTTGTTCCACCTTGTTAATAACCCCCCCAAATTTCCCATTTGAATTTAGGGTAAGAAAGTTCCATTCTTCTAGAAAAGCTAATAAAACTCTTTTTGTTTTTCCCCATTCACACATTGTCTCTTAGATCACAATTATATTTGGTTTAAATTGTGCAACCATTCTATCAAGGGATAGTATTTATTGAGAGCCCCCCTAAACCCTTGCATTTAAGGAGAGGATAATCATGGTTTAAACTTTACTAAGGCAAACCTTGCTCTAAGGCCCCCCTTAATGGTATGTTTGTTTCTTTCTAGAATTTCCTTTTGTGTTATTTTTTTTCTAATGATAAAAAGGATTTTCTACATACTAGATAGGGTTGCAAGGATCTAAATCCAATCCCACTTGTATGCCCCATCATCCATCTATGAATATCCTTTCTTAGGTATAAGTTTATATCTAGGGTTTTTTTCTCCTTTATCTTCGTTACAGTATACATACATAGAATAGGTTGATTTTATTTCTAAGGATGAAATTTAAAAAGGTACATTGTTAATTACCACTTGTAAGGGAATCATTTTCCCCTTGCATAGAGTCTTGTTTGACAGGAGGGAAGATTTTCTTATTACAGACAACTTACTATATGAAATCCAACGTTTCCTTCCACGGCCTTACGGTTATGGGGCTAATGGGATCCTCTTCCATATTATTCTTTGAGTCTTAAATATTCTCAAAGAAAGGAAGAGAAGGTTTATCAATTGATGTCATAACTTCTTCCTCAACCCTTCTTCCAACATTCTTCCTCAACCCTTCTTCCAACATTCTTCCTCGACCCTTTTGCCAATAAAAAATTGCCTTTTTCTATAGTTTGGGTGGAATGTGAGACTTCAATAAGGACCCCCATATTATAAAAATTTGAGTGGACACAAGGGTTTATGGAGTGAATATGAGTTATAATTCCTTTCTCCTCTTTTACCTCTGATACCAACCCCACTCTTGTAATCCTAGCATATTGCTAGTGAACTAGTAACTTGTCCCTTAAGCTAAAAACAAAATTCAAAAGACATTCCTCCCCTTCTTCTTAGTAACCCATGAGGTCCTCTTCTTCCACTATAGTGTTCTTACATCCCCTTTGTATCTTAATTTAGTTACTACAAAGGACTATTTTTTTTAATTTTGAATATTAATGGATTTTTTTATTATATTTGTTTTAAAAAATCATAAAATGAAAAAGATTATAACTCTTACAATATTTGACTTAATTTATAAGTCCAAATAGATTAATTATAAGGTATATGGTTGATATTTCCATATATATATATATATATATATATATATATATATATATACCCAAATGAGTTGTATAATTGAAAAATGGATTTAGCTTGGGTGGTTGGGAGGAATAATTCTTATCCTCCCCATCTAGGTTCAATTCTTATTAGTGAAAATATTTGAGGTGGTGTTTCTTGACAATTTGTTATGGAAAATTTTAGGGTTATCTATGTGGGTTGTCTATGCGGTTATTGAATCGAGTCTGTGTGTTGTCTATGTAGTGATATTATCCTCATCTATTGATCTAGGTGGATATCGGTGACCACCCACCTATTCCAACTGGCTCAAAACAGTCTTCTAGCAATTTAATATTTTTAGCAGTTTTTCGGTTCCTAAACTTCTAAGGCCATTTTGAGGGCCTAAATGAATTTTTTTCAGGATCAAACACCTCAATGACAGCCTAAGGCTCTCGTTGATCCTATGAAATGAATCTACTCGAATATACCATTCCAACGAGCTATCCTACGCCCCAAACGGAGATAGTTTTCCAAAGTTACACCCCCAAGAATTTGATACACCAAACTACCAAAAACAAGGTCCACAAAATTGTTGGCTTTTCATCTTTCGGGGTTAGGGTTTTCAATTTTCTTTATGTTAAAAATTCCTTTAGAGCCTCATTGTAATCATCTTCTTGTGAATCTGAGTATCTGTCACATCTCTTCTCAGAGATAAGCTTCCTCCATTCCAGCGAGTCTTTCACTCTGTATTTCTACAGTTTTGTACATTTCGCTCATTAATAGAAATTGTGTATTATTGTATCTATGTGTTTATGGTTTCATCCCTGATATATTTCCATTATATTATTGGATATCTAAGATGTCTATGTACATTTCTTTATTATATCTCTTCTCTCATTTTGTGCCGAAAATAATCTGGATCAGTGATTTCATAGTAGGTTGTTCTTGATCGTTTTTCAATGCATGTCCCCGACGAGGTCTGACTATAGCAAGTTGGGTCTTGAGCTTGTCTCTCTTGAGGAAAATATTTCTCACACGCCCAAGAAACCCTCCATAGTGGAAGAAAAGAAAAACGACGGAGCAAAATATTATATCAATTTGTTTCTTAAGCAAGCTCTCACGCGACAGAGGGAAGAAATGATGGAGAATGTTTCCCACATTCTTCAACACCTATCAATAGAAGCAGGCGTGTATTCATCAAGAGAACACTTTGGAGGAACCTCTCCTTTCAAGGTACACGTTAATTTTGACATTCTCGTATTTTAAGGTCAGATAGATGTGGATGCCCTAGAAAAATGGTTAAATTTGTTAGAAGGTTACTTATTTGTTCACATTTTTTCTGACAAGGAAAATATCACCTTCGTACTCCTTAAGGATCTTCCCCATGTCATACATTGGTGGGAAACTTACTGGGAGAAAATTTCCACAAAGGAGTCTAGAATATATGGGGTTGAGCCCACTTGGGCTTTTTTTGTAGATGCAGTAAAGGAAAAATGTTACCCTGTTGGTAACTATGATGACTAGTACATGAGATGGAACACACTGCGTCAAGAGAGGGGCCAATAAGTGTCGGAGTTCACCAATACCTTCCATACCTTGTGCACCAAGCTGGGTATCAATGATTTTGAGCAGCATTTGGTTCTAAAATATTGTGGGGCTCTACAGAGGTACATCCAAAATGAAATGGATTTTATGGGCATATCATCGTTGGGAGATTCCTATCGATATGTTGTCAAAATTGAGAAGAAATTTAGGCACCAGAACAAACGGGAGTTTGATTCTGCAAATCCTCAAAAACCAAATCATGATAAATATGACCCTAACAAACAGCCTCTCGAAAAATGTTCCAAGCCACAGGAAAAGAGGGGTCAACGGAAGATGAAGAAGGACATTGGAAAGTGGTGTGATTTCCACAAAATCCCTTGGCACAACACCGATGAATGTCGCTCAAAATATTCATTGATGGATGAGATCAAAGACAACGAGTCAAACCCTGATTCATAATCTAATTCAGAAAATAATGGGAAAAGAAAAATCATCGACGCAGACCCCACTACTACTGTCGTGGCCGCAACAATTCAACCAAAAGAACCAGCAGATCCTGAAGAGATGTGTTCCTTTTTCATTCACAGATGTGGGTGAAGGGGACCCACTGCATTTTATTGTTGATGGCGGAATCCAGAAGAACCTCATCTTAGCAGAGGTAGTCAAATAGTTGGGATTGTCAACAACACCACACCCATGTCCATACAACATCGGGTGGCTTCACCAGGGACGAGACCTCTGTGTCAGCCAGCAATGTCGATTTTCATAAGGCATCCATCCCTTCAAGGATGAGTTATTATGTGATGTTTCCCCACTGGATGTCTGTGATGTTTTTTTGGGCCAACCATATATGTGGAAGCGCCATGTTATTTATGATTCTGGACCCCGTAGTGTCATTGTTAATCTGGGGGGTCATCTCTACATGATACCAAAGGTAGTTCCAAATATTTTCCCACGTAAACAGTGTCGCAAGGTAGTATCTCATACTACAAAATTAAGCGTCTTCACAATCTGTTCAAAAGGTGAATGGAAGAACATCGCAACCACTTCAGCCTCAATCCAAGCACCTTCTGTCCAGCAGAAGAAGGTTGAAAAAATTGAAGAAAAGTGCAAGGATTCCTTCTACACACAAACATCTCTCCGGACTGGTTCGAAACGTCCAACCCTTCCAGCCACAATTTTGTGGAATCCTTCAACAAGCTAAGCAATGCAACTTCTCCAACAAGGCAAGCAGCTCATCAAGATGCAGATTCAGCAAAATATTTTCCCTCTCCCCCAAGAAATCAATGCAATGGACACCATTTATTCCTAAGGATGTAGGATTGATCTAGGTGGATATCGGTGGCCACCTATTCCAACTAGCTCAAAACAGTCTTCTGGCAATTTACTAGTTTTAGCAGTTTTTTGGTTCCTAAAATTTCGGGGCCATTTTGAGGGCCTAAATAAAGTTTTTTCAGGATATGTCATCTCAGATAGCCAAAGGCTATGGTTGAGACTGTGAAATGAATCTCCTCAACGATACCTTTCCAACGAGTTATCGTGTGCTCCAAACGAAGATCGTATGCCAAAGTTACGCCCTCAGGAAATTGATACACCAAACTACCCAAAACAGGGTCCACAAAATTGTTGGCTTTTCATCTTCCAGTATTAGGGTTTTGGATTTTCTTTATGTTAAAAATGCCTTTAGATCCGCATTGTAATAATATTCTTGTAAATGTGAGTAGTCGTCACATCTCTTCTCAGAGATAAGATGCCACAATTCTAGCGAGTCTTTCACTCTGTATTTCTACAGTTTTGTACATTTCGCTCATTAAATGAAATTGTGTATTATTATCGCTGTGTTTATGGTTGCATCTCTGATATATTTCTGTTATATTATTGTATATCTAATATATCTCTGTACATTTCTTTATTATATCTCCGCTCTCATTTCGTGCTTTATTATATCTTCGCTCTCATTTCGTGCTGAAAATAATCTGGAGCATCTATACATGTGTGATGACCCATACACACTCGAAGATTATCTATGGAAATCCAGTTTGTAGGTTTTTCTGCATGCCATTACTTACTATGGTTGATTCAACCATTCATTGTGAACATAGGTGATTTTTGAACCTGTAGCAAACCTAGGTGATTTTTGAACTTGTTATGAACTATTGAGCCTACAATGATTTTGAGCTAGGGTTGATAATTTGGTGCAGCTAATCTAAATAAAGTGCATAATTTCCTCTTCTTATTTATTTTATCTACTTTCCATTATGATAACTTCACCACATATTCCAAAACCTCAATAGTTTTTATGAATATATAGAATCATTAGAAAAAAGGAGAGAAGAGAGAGAAGTGAAACTTTAAGTAGAGTTAGAGGCAATGCTTGATAACAAATTTAGATTGTTAGAAGACAAGATAGAGAATAGAATATTGGGGTTCAAGACTCAATTGTAGAAAATGGAGGCTAGATTAAAAGAAATGGAAAAATAAAATCAATCAACCCAAGGAGAGGTCGAAGAAAATTTCAACTCGAGAGACAAGATTAAAGAGCTAGAAGAGAAACTAACTAACAATTTGGCCCTAATTAGTCTAGAAAATAAGTTGGATATAAAACCCATAAAAGACAAAATGGATAAGATAATTGAGTTAGATCATGAGCGTAACAAAATATCCTTGAATCTCATAATTGTTGGTCTAAAATAGAAGAAAGACGAGAACACACTAGCATTAGTTAAAGAAGAACTAAAAATTAGGTCACAAATTGAAGCAACTTACCTCATAGAAGAAAAGAGGTTTGGAAAAATAATCAAACATAAAGATAGGTTGATTCATGTCAAGATAAGTTGTAATGACCATAAATATGGCATACTTAGTAAATCTTCGATCTTAAAAGGGTACAGAATATTTATAAATGAAGACCTCATTCCATAATACCAAGATGAATTAAGGAAGGAAGTTCAAAAGGTAAAGGAAGCCAGGAAGGAAGGTAAATGAGCAATAATAGAAAGTGAAAATCTATTGTTAGGGATAGAGACTAGAATGATAATAATAAATGGGAATTTGGGACAGTCTAAATCCTTTTTTGGAACTGTCGTGGATTTCCATGGTGCAAAGGTCCTATATTAAGTTGGATCCCAAGTGAAATTGATATTATTTTTCTAATGGAAACCTAGGAGCATGAAGAGTCTAAAGTCCCTAACATAGAAGGATTTTTCTTGTGGTCAACATGGAACAATAAATCATATCGCAAAGGGATTGGAGGCATAGCATGTTATATAAAAAATAATGTTTTACCTCATATCCAGCTTCATAGGATGGACCCTCTCAATCAATACATTTGGATACAAGTATCAGACATCAATGCTAAGAATGTTTATATAGTGACTTTTTATTTAGTGCCTATTAATTCTACTTTCTATAAGAAAAACAATCTGGATAAAAAATAGTCCCTATAATACCCTAGAACAATATAGTCATAGTCTGAGGATTGAAGGCAATATCATCATGCTAGGAGACTTTAATGCTAGAACTACAACTAACCAAGATATTATTTTAAGCAATGACTCCAACCCTAATCCTTTATGGCTATATGAGGACCTTGTTTTAGCTAATATATATAGAAGGAACTTTGAAGACCTGACCGAGAATTTGTTTGGTATTGAGCTAGTCAAGCTTTGTAGTTCTCAAGACCTAATAATTTGCAATGGTGTAATGAAGTGGCCAAACTCCAACCGAATGAATTGTATTCATGGGCTCGGAAATAGTGTTGTGGATTATGTGATACATGATATCCATGTATGAAACCATATAGTAAATTTTGACATTTTAAATGACCATGAACCTGA